>JASPKZ010007395.1:765000-892500 GCA_030220185.1 Diploptera punctata
ATATATCTCCAACCATAGCAAATCTGCCCGAAGGCAGGTCCTTCACTGCAATCATAGCATTGTCATGCTATGCTTACAGCTTTAGTAGGGAATTGTAGGTGTGGTAGCTTCCCGATTATTTCCACACCGGTGAAGTATGATGATGATAATGAAAAAGATGATGATGATGGGCATATATATATATATATGTATATATATATATATATATATATATATATATATATATGGCTTTAAAACATGGGCTCTTACGTTAAGAGAGGAGAAAAGATTACGAGTATTTGAGAATAAGTTCTTAAGACAATTTTTGGACCAAAGAAAGTTGAACAGACAGGTGAATGGATAAGGCTATATAAAAAGTGAACTACGTGATCTTTATAGGAAACCAGATATGATAAGAACAGTTATGTCTCGAAGTTTGTGATGGACATGAGATGTGGCAGGAATGGGAAATTAAAAAGGGGCATAGAAGCTTGTATTTAGGCACCTAGAGGAAAAATGAAACCAGTTAGTAGACCAAGAATGAGGTAGGAAAATAATATTAACCATGATTTGAGGGAAATAGTTTATACAGGGAAGGATTGGAAAATATTAGCTCAGTAGGCTATAGGGACGTGAGGAGGGATTTAACTCCGTGCCGCCAAGTACCTACGGGTATGATAGTGTAAGTTAGTTTAATGAAAGTATATTAAATTCGTATTATTTATATTCGCTTAACTTGGTATCTGAAAAACTATTAACAAATTCGTCCCATTTTAACGAATTCCCAGAAATAATGTCTCTAAGCTTAAATCACACACACACACACACACACACACACATATATATATATATATATATATATATATATATGCCAAGGACCTTCTAGGCCAGTCGCGCTTGGAATTCATATATATATATATTATTTATGAAGAGTCGTTTATAAACAAGGGTAAAAAGTAATTTGTGTCCGAAGAAATTATCTCTCTGTTTCTAATTAACTGACATTATTATAATTTTTGTCGGCTCCGTGGCGCAACCGGTTAGACGCTCGCCTCTTACCACTGCGGGCTCCAGATCGAGTCTCGGTCACTCCAGGTCTCGTGGTGGATGAAACGGAGCATGGCCAGGTTTTATTGGAGGTTTTTACCGTTTTCCCCAACCACAAATTTCATTCCACAATTTCTCCATACTCGTCTCATCCATTACGTTTCATTTCCTTCGTATTCCCTTGTGACAGTGCCGGAACCCTTGTCGTTCATAGAAATATGAAAAAAATATATAGGGGTTTCATCTCATCGCATCCCTATACCCGATCCTGAGTTAGACACTAGTTGAGAATATATTATATTACATTTTTGTCCTAATTCATGATATAGTTATTTTTAAAAATGTAAATATATTCTTAGATATTTTCAGAGATTCAATCGAAATTATTTTTTTTGTTCACTGCCACCGCGTTGTCATTTCGACATTCTGGTATTTTTTCCTGTCATGGCGTTATTGTAACCCACTTCTGAGGTTGGGACGCCTGGAAGGCGGAGCTACGCTGTCCCGTAGGTATATGATAGGTGGTGATGATGATGGTAATGATGCGCCAGGAGAGGCCTTAATCCTAAACTTAATGAATATGTTAATGATGATATTGATGGCCAGATGATATTCGGGGACCGTTAGGTCCTAATATAAATAATTGAATTTTTGCATATGACACTTTCATTGAGATATAAATTTCCCATCTTCTCATAATAAATGATAATAAAGTAAAATTTAACGAAAGTAGTCATTATTTGATGAATTATGTGGTGACGGACGTAACAATTTCAACATAATTTTTTTTTTTTAGCATTCAGATATTAGGACATTACTTTTTCTCTTCAAGACATTTATATATACATTTCAATCTCTCTAACATTAAATATATAGTTTCTGTCGTAAATAATAATACTTAAATTGTACGGTTGCATATAGGTAACTGACATAAGAGCAGAATGACGTCATGTTTAATGGAGTTAAAG
Organism: Diploptera punctata; assembly: GCA_030220185.1. Lineage (NCBI taxonomy): Eukaryota > Metazoa > Arthropoda > Insecta > Blattodea > Blaberidae > Diploptera > Diploptera punctata. The sequence goes on from JASPKZ010007395.1 coordinate 766,995, forward strand.
CAAATAATAATCTCTGTGAAGTTTTCAATTTCATTTCAATAAGCGATTGTGAATATAGTATGTATAGAAGGAATTACAAAATACATGTTTTGAGTTTTTACATTCTAATAACATTTATTCACTACAATATATAAAATGAAGATACCTAACCTAACAACTAACGCTTCTGCGTGGTATAAAAGTATTAATTAAAAATATAAAAGTTATTTGTTACATATTAATTTATTCATATTCCCCAGTATTTTAGAATATTTTAATAGTCTATATACAACTTTAGAAAGCAGGGAAGAAACATTAATTTCCATTTTTGATGTCAATATTTACGTGGAATTCACCACATATAAATATCTGTCATATAAATTAGGCTATATTATTTAGCTGTAATATGTTCATAATTCGGAATGACTTTAATTTCAAAAATAAATATATATTTTTTTACATATACGAGTAGATTATTGATGGAAATATATTTGAAGTATTATTTTATTGAATCTTCTACAGGAGCTATATCATGCACTGTGTAAATTGCCCTTATAATTCCATAAAAGTACCTCGGGTAGTTAATGACCATTATGAACTAGTAACAGAAATTTGTTGACATTTCTCGAACGAAAGAAAATACATCCGTTTTCATTGACATAGCGCATAGGCTTGTTTGCCTACATATGCACATTACTGTTCCACGAATAAAGAAAACTTATATGAATATATAAACAAAAGACATACATGGCTACAGTATTTATACACCTACATTCATGCATAAAATATCTATAATATATATATATATATATATATATATATATACACAGGGTGTTTCATAAAGGATGGCGCAAACTTAAATGGTTGAAAGTACACGATAATAGAAGCAACAATGTCCCAATAAACATGGATCCGCAAACAAGCCGTTTGCGAGATAATTACGAATGTATGGTTACAAGCCGCCACTCACTTCATTGTAAACATCGTCCTCGTTAGTAAAAATTTATTTGAATTAAGCTTTACTATTAATTTTTCATCTCACATTTCACAGTTCACGTCACTTATGGGTTACCTGTTAAAGGAGATGTTAAAGTGTCTTCGTTGCATCTGGATGCAATACTGAGCTCGTCTCTGCAATGAATGTCGAATTATTTCGAAAACCCCTAGATCATTTCTGAATTTTTGACAAGCATGTACAACTCTCTGCTCCAGTTCTTCAATCGTGTTAACGGGTGTGCTGTACACTTCGCTTTTGAGGCGACCCCAGACATAAAAATCCAAAGGATTTAGATCAGGTGATCTTGGAGGCCAAGGTACAGATCGGCCTCGACCTATCCATCTTTGGCCGTATCTGCGCTTTAGATTCCGTCTCACAGCAGCAGCAAAATGTGCCGGAGCTCCATCATGCATGTACCACAAACTCCGACGTTGCTGAAGGGAAACATCCTCAAGCAATCCTGGAAGATGACGCCGCAGAAACCTAAGGTACCTCCGTCCATTAAGTTTTCGTGGAAGAATGTGTGGCCCAATGAGATAATCACCTAGTACTTTAACTGTTTATAATTAGTATAGTGTATATCTATATTTGTCGAATATTTATTTGTATTTGTGCTGGTTGAGTGGAAGAGAGGGCCTTATGGCCTTAACTCTGCCAGAATAAATAAAGTATTATTATTATTATTATTATTATTATTATTATTATATTATTACGATGTTACAAACAATGACGTCAGTGGCGGCTTGTAACCATGCCTTCGTAATTATCTCGCAAACGGCTCGTTTGCGGACCCATGTTTATTGGGACATTGTTGCTTCTATTATCGTGTACTTTCAACCATTTAAGTTTGCGCCATCCTTTATGAAATACCCTGTATATATATATATATATCATAAATCGTGACATACATATCTGCCCTCACAGATAAAAATAACAAGTGTGTAGGTATAAAAATACAATAATATCTCGTTTTGTAGCTGGAATAATGAAAAAAAAATCTGCAAAACAGATTTACAAAGAACTCACACACAAACATACATACTCGAAGACGCATGCACGCATACTACTCCCTCTCCCACTCACAGCAAATGCATTAAAAAAGGCTAGTTAATTTAGTAAACTTATTTGAATACAGTTGAAGATCGGAAACAAATACCATATTGAATTTTTCGTTATTAATAATACATATTTCGTCAATTATCTCCAATTTTACATTCCCTGAATTCACTTTTCTTGTCCAAAAGTGTGCACACGTTTTCATTTCAACACGCCACTGTTTCACGACCTGAGTTGAGAAATCTCTCCTGCAGCAACTGTAATCTGTTCTGTCTCTCTACAAAATGTTATAATATGTTGCCAATTTTCCCGCTCAGTTCCCTACCAAGTGTCTCTTTGAGGTAATGAGCTAACTACACTTCACTCGCTAACTTCTGTAGAGAAATAAGCGTAACTAAATTAATTTGGTTGAATAACTCCCGCAAGGTAACAACTTTTCCTTCTGGTGGGGACGTAGGTTGTAGATATTTAAGTAAACATACCACTATATCTAATATATAAAAATGAATGTTTGTTTGTTCTTTATGCACGGCCACACCACCGTTGATCCGATGGTGATAGGGATTTTTGTAAAATATTTAGGATATTCACAGGATGAACATAGGCTATAAGAGAGTTGTGATACTCAACTCCTACACCCTTAAAAATCGCCCTTTGTAGTGAAAAACGTGAAAAAAACAGCTCTTTGGAGGCTTAAATGGCTTACGCTGCATAAACTATAACAAATACACAAAAATTAATGTACATAGAATAGAATATCTCAAAAAGCTCTACAAACCAGTCCGCGACAGCATTTGTTTACCTATTATGGATAACTCACAATAACTATTTTTGTCTTTCATTGATGCCAAGAAGATCGAGACAAGAACGTAGATTCCTGTGCAATCATAGCAGCACATGACTGGTATTCATTTACGGACAACCCACAATAACGAATTTTGTTTTTTAGCTCATTTATGCCAAGAAGATCGAGATAAGTAGATTCCCGGACAACACCGTGTAATCAGCACGGGTACCTAAATATAATTACGATATAAATGTTTCCACTTACTTATTTAACTAAACATAAAACACATTAATTTTCGTATTTCAGCTCATTCGTGTCAAGAAGATCGGGGTAAGTAGCACGGGGTATCTAAACAAGTATAAATGTGTAATTATTTTCTAATACGTATGCAACTAAACATAAAATCACATTAATTTTCATTTATTTAGGCGTAGCAGCGCACGCCGGTATTAGCTAGTATAGCTACATATATAAGCCACTTTTTTCTTAATTACTTACAAGATTAGAATGATTACAGATCATGTGACATTTAATCTCCCTGAGTATACCGCACCATTGGCACTCCCTAGATGATTCAGTCGGCAACGACTGGTATGGTCGAGAAGTTTTAATTGTGACTTTTAAGTTGGTCTTTTGAGCTGATTGGCCGTTGTACAGTTTTATTTAAACTCGACATTTTATCTGCTGCTGCGGTAGACATCTTGAGGAGATTCTGCGAGCCTCCTGTGAACTCTTCAACTGTTGGGTGCAGACAGATTATGCCTGCCTTCTGTGACCTCCTGAAGATGTGAATCCAGCAGTAGATGAAACGAGTCTAAATAAAACTGGACTACAGCCAATCAGCCCGGATGACCACTTAAGAGTTAAGACACCGGCCACGAAAGCCTACATTTTTACAGTATTAATTAAATTTGTATGGAATTCAGATTCTCCAGACCTCACATCAACAGATTTTTTCCCTCTATCTTTGTGCTTTTTTAATTCACAGCTTTTGAAATAGATGCAGCTGTAATATTTTATCACAAATGAGAGGGGTGTGCATCATGGTGTTCATTTCAGTAATCACAAGATAATGCATATAAAAAGTGTTCATATTATGGCTAATACAATGTATCCAATAATTAAATTATTATTTTTAACATTGTTATAATACAGTATTTTATTATTTATTACACTTAGCTAAATTGTCTAGTTGCAATGTAATTATTTTGGTTTGATTTATATATAGTGTGCGGTAGAAACAATGACCCATTTTAAACATGTTATTTTGGCATGAAGAAATACAACTACACATACTTAGTGTACATTGTTCGAAATAAAACATCGCGAAATTAATTACACATGTCACTTTTTGTAAATTATGTCATTTAGGTGTCCACCATTGTTGGGGATGCACGGACACGCACATTCTCCATAACCTTATGAAGAGTGTCACCTGTTATGACCTGTATTTCGGAGTGAATGTTGTTTTTCAAGTTTTCAAGAGCTGTTGGCTTGTTAGCATACACTTTGGACTTTAGGAATCCCCATAGAAAAAATCAGAAGCCGATAAATCGGGCAAACGGGGTGGCCAGTTGACATTTCCAAAGCAGCTCTTACACTTGAAATGTAGTCCGGGGTGCGAACCGTACGTGACCTACCAGGTGGCTTATTGTTTGTTGCAGATGCTGTTGCTCTGAGCTCCTGAACCCATCTCGTAATCGATTTCCGAGAACTTTATCATTGCGACCAATGTTAAAATGTTGCCGGAACAAACGCTGTGTCCGTACGACACTGTCACCATATCTGAAAAAAGTTTCTATTGCAAATGCATGTGTTCGTTTGACCAACGCTCCATATTGACTGTCAATGCTTTGAACTGCACTACTCATTGGTACCAATATAAACTCCCTAGGAAGCCGTGTCCAATAATGACGGGAAATTTAAAATAAGTAATTGTTTCTGCCGCACCCGGTATTACTAGCTAATACCCGGCGTGCGCCGCTACGTCTAAATAATTGAAAATTAGTGTGCTTTTATGTATGGTTGAATAAGTAAAAGGATAAATCATTATAAATTTATATTTTTTAGATATCCTGTGCTGATTACCCAGCGTTATCCGGGAATCTACTTATTCCGATCCTCTTGACATAAATGAACTGAAATACGAAAATTGATGTTTTTTATGTTTAGTTAAATAAGTAAGAAGAAACCATTATATCGTAATTATTTTTAGATACCCCGTACTATTTATCCGGCGTTATCCTGGAATCTACCCATCCCGATTTCTTGGCATAAATGAGCTGAAAGACGAAAATGAATGTACTTCTATAAATAGTTGAATGAGTAAAGCGAAAAATAATTATAAATGTACATCGTAATTATTTTAGGATTACCTGGTGTTGCCCGGGAATCTACTTATCTCGATCTTCTTGTCATAAATGAGCTAAAGGACAAATTTCGTTATTGCGAGTTATCCGTAAAAGAATACCCACCATGTGCTGCTTATGCTTGCACAGGAATTTACGTACTTGTCTCGATCTTCTTGGCATCAATGGAAGAAAAAATGGTTATTGTGAGTTATCCGTAAGAGATAAACATCTGCTGTCGCGGACTTATTTGTAGATATTTTTGAGATATTCAATTCTGTGTACATTAATTTTGTGTATTTATTATAGTTTATGCAGCATAAGTCATTTAAGCGTCCAAAGTGCAACTTTGTTCACGTTTTCCACTACAAAGGGCGATTTTAAGGGTGTAGGAGTTAAGTATCACAACTCTCTTATAGCCTGTGTTCATCCCGGGAATCTCCTGAACATTTTGCAAAAAGCCCCATCACAACTGGATCAATGGTATGGCCGCGCATAAAGTACGAACAAACAAACAAACATTTATTTTTATACATTAGATTAGATTACTAGACTCTGGGCAAGCGGTTAGACGCTCGCATCTCACTACTGGGATTCCGAGATCGAGTCTCTGTCACCCCATGTGGGTTCCATGGTGGACGAGAATGAGCTTGGGCAGGTTTTACTCAGTTTTTCCTCCCGTTTTCCCCTGCCACAATTTCTCTCCACCATTTCTCCATACTCATTTCATCCACTTGGTTTCATTTCGCTCATCCGCCCACATGATGGTGCGTCAGACGTGGTCGGCCGGAACCCTTATCACAGATGTCTATATAGAGGCTTCCTTTCATCTTATCCCTCGACCAGAACCTGAGTTGTACACGAGTTGAGGTTGTATTTACTAGACTTTGGTTTGTTGATCCGGACTGTCAAACGAATGCTTGACTTGAGCTCGTGCGGTACATTTGTAAGTAATTTACTTTACTTTACTTTTTTCCTGTAAAAACACAACCGTCTAGGAAAGCGGATTATAATTCCTCTCTAATAAAGTTCTATTACTATTGCTACTGAACCTAGTCCTTGTGCTGCAGCTCTTAATTCAGCTAAGGTTGTGTTCAAAGTTTATAAGAATTTACAAGAGAAGAGCTTTTATTTAAACAGCAATTAAGTTAGTTTTGTAAAGCAAGTAGGTGCTCGTTTCACTTGCGTTTTGTACTTCCGCAGAACTTGACGAAACAAAGAGCAAACGATCTAGTATGCCGGTGTCGTGCAAGTTTACGGAGACAATCAATATCTATTTGCATGCATTGCTATTCTGCCAAGTTAAATATCTGCTAAAGAACATGGAACAAAACAATCTCCTTCCATTAGAAATGAACATAGATTCGTGCTTGAAAAGAAATTCAATCTGAACGAGTTTCAACAAAGAATTGGGTACATTGAATTCTAAATAAGAATATATATGGCTGCGAAGAAACGAACAATTCTTCATTTTTACATTCCGATAAGATGCAATGAAACTCTATCAGTATTTCAATTCTACTTTAAAACAATTCGACTCTTGTTAAATACTTCTAAGGTTTGATTCTCTTACGCTCTGGTTTATATTTAAATTTGTTTTTTTTATGTACAGCCTTTGAAAAAAATGATGGCCTAACTCTTGATGATGGAAAGAAAGAGTTTTGAAGAGCGATTCACACCAGTACGTTGTTACATGTTCTGACTCATTTGAGTATAAACCGGAAGACGTAAGTCTCTCTTCATGCAGCATTCGTATCGTTCGCTTCAGTGGAGCAGTTGGTAAGATGATCTTTTTCCGACGACGCGGGCTCATGTTCGATTCTGGTCAGGTATATATTTTTTTTATTTATTATTATTTAATAACGTCGTTAATTTTCATAATGCCTACATGTTGCCAGGCTTTGTTATATACATACATACATACATATATATAGAAATATTCCCGGTTGGGACAGGCTCCTGGGTGAGATTTTTTTCGGGGATTTTCCTCGCCTGTAAGATAAATGTCAGGAAGCTTAGTAGGGCCCAACGGTCCCCGAAAATCATCCTTATCATCATCATTCTTCATCGGCATGGAAAGAAACGGGAAGCTACCACACCTAAAGTTCCCTAGTAAAGCTGCTATGCATAGCATGAAAATGCTGTGATTGCAGTGAAAGACCTGCTCTCGGGCAGAATTACTATTGAATGGATTATATGGAAACAAATAAAATTAACGAAACAGCTCATATATATATATATATATAATATATATATATATATATATATATATAGAGAGAGAGAGAGAGAGAGAGAGAGAGAGAAGAGAGAAAATGAATAACAATTGTAACGTCTCATTACTTTGTTTATAAAACACATGGCATAATAAAACTCTTTATTTCCATTACTAATACAAAATGCGTCTGATTAATTTAATTAAGTTAATATCTAATTCCAATATACAAGTAAGTCCTGAAGTACTGCATCGCTTCATACAGACACTTTCTAGGAGAGATGGCTGTGGTCTAGTGGAGGGAGCTTCTGTTTCCCGTGCATGAGTTCGCGTGTTCGATCCTGCTGTCATGCTTTTCTCTCTCTCTCTCTCTCTCTCTCTCTCTCTCTCTCTCTCTCTCTCTTTCTCCCACATTTCAATTAATTTCCTTTCTTTTGTTTCATTTCTTTTGCTTTCTTTTTTTCAGTATTTACCGCACAACTTATTTACACAAAATTGCTTTCCATTGCACGATACATAACGAAATAGAACGGATTTAGTTTCTTAAATAGTTGTATGCTTCTGAACCAAAGAGCTGATCTCTGATCATGCGCAGTGGCTTCGTTCTGAGACTTGAAAATTATCTGTGCGCCATCAATTGCTTTAAGGGCTGTACATACGAAGAAATTGATATTAACTTAAAGCAAGAAATTAGTTGTATTATTCAGTTCAATATTCTGTACTATTTTGAATATTGCTTAAGAATGTACTGTGTAAAGTTATAAAATGACAATCATACGTATCAAAATTACATTCTTCTAAAGTGTTATTGTATTTTATATTTACAAGTAAGAGTAACAATCTTCTGTTGAGGATTGAATCGGTTTCTGAAAGTGCTAGGAGATTGAGGACAACGTTAACTTACTGCATTTATAATTTTATATTAAGTACTAGCAAATATTCGGCGTGCGCTGCTACGCCTAAATAAATGAAATATGTGTCCTCATTTTTAGTTGAATCAGGTAAATGAAAATTACGGGTTAATTAAATTTATGGTATACCTTGCAACGAACCAAATGCGGCGGTTTCTAGGGTACATTTTTAATTTCGGATTTTAGCTAAACTCCACTTATAATGACCAGACTTCGCTGATTTTTGGACAATATCTACATCGGTTTGTTTTAATAGCATATACTGAGTTTCGTTGTGAAACATGAACAATTGCGACCACTTGAGGGATTTTTAAACTTTCGTTTCACCTAATGGTTTAGACAGTAATATGAAGTGACCAAACACTCTCCGCACACGAAAACGTTTTTTTCCAAATGCCACAGGTTGTCATTTTGACATTTATGGTGTTCCTTTCTGGCATGGCGTACTTGTAACCCACTTCTGAGGTTGGAGCACCAGTAAGGCAGAGTTACGCTGCCCCGATGATATGAGAGTTGATGATAATGGTAATTATGCGCCAGGCGAGGCCTTAAACTAAGCTTAAGCTAATTAGGCTAATATGAGATTGATGTTAGTGATGGCCAGATGATGTTCAAGGACCGTTTGGGCCTTAAAGTTTCCTGACATTTATCTTACAAATGAGGAAAAACTCCGAAAAAACCTCTCCCAGGAAACTTGTCTCGACCGGGGATCGAACCCGGGCCCGCTGCGTGACAAGGCAGCACGCTACCTCGAGACCACAGCGGTGGACGCCCGAAAACCTGTGTGTACAAATTTTCATAACTTTCGGAAGATTAAATTTCCAGTTTTGCGAATGTTTATATATAAAGATTTTATACACAGTATAACATTCTACCTACAATATTTTTCTGTTGATGACAACTGGACCAATTTTTTTAAATAACTTAGTCTTCTTAAAATATATAACACAACGAATTGAGAAAATTACATAACAATGAACTACTAATCTTTATTGAAAGATTGATGTTATAAGAACAGTTAAAGCTGGTTTACACCCTTCGTATTACTGTACGTTTTATAGGAAAGGACAAATCTTATACGATAAAATGTGGCATGTAAACAGCAAAATGTACGTCTTGTCGAGTGGGAATGAAATCCAAGGTCAGATTGAAGAACTGACGGGAGAAACATAATTTTGCGATAAAACGTACGTTTTGTATTCCGTTTTGTATGTTCCGTTTAAATGGCTTTTCTCATGCAGTTATCTTGTTTCTGTATGTATGGTGTTGCCAACTCCAGCAATTGACTGTTGACTGAGGTGTCCATTCGCAAATAATTGCGCCAGTCATCAGCTTCGCCTCTCAGTTCTTTCAGTAACAGGACATCGGAATACTGACTTATTTCAGAGGCCATTCCCTTGACATTTATCTCTTGTCTTTTTCCTCTTCATCACATTTCCTCCCAGTCGTTGAATCCTTATGAGGGAAAAAATAAAAGAAAGCAGCTGGGCTTCCTCCATAATTAAATGAATGATGTCTTTCTCACTTTTAATAAGAAAAAAATCACTGACAATACACTACAACTCGAGTCTGGATTGGAACTGAGGTAGAAAATGGAGGGGAAAAACGTTACGGTGTAAACACTGCACAAAACATATGTTTTCTATTCCGTTTTGTATGATCGACAAAATATACAATATCACGTAGCGTGTAAACCGGTCTTTAAGTTTCTTACACTTTCCATATGCCAAGAATGGAGACTGAAAGGGGAGCTTGGAAACGTTTATAGGAAAATCAGAGGAAAATCGCCCAGTATAAAGAGTAAAAGTGAAGTGGGAGAACAGTATTAACCATAATTTGGGGGAGGTGAATTATACAAGCAATTATTGGAATTCATTACCTCTAGTTATAATGTAGTAGTAGTAGCAGTAGGACTTTATTAGACAAAAGTAAGATATTTACAATATTATTTACAAATATGGGTCGCACGGGCAGTAAGCCGTACGTGCTGTTGACAGTCCGTTACAATAATGTATAACATAGTACCTAGTATCTAATTTTATCTATCCATCAGAAGCTAAATGAGACTTAAATTTAGCTCTTCTTCTTCTTCTTCTTCTTCTTCACTTCCTGGTTTAGGCAAGAGTTGCCTGTTCCGTCTTCACTAATAGATCTAAGACCATCTCTTCCGAGGACGTCCGACATCTCTTCTTCCTCTTGGAAAATAACGGAAGATTTTCTTTGGTAATCTACTTTCTTCCATCCGTCCGAGTTTCCATTGTGAAGAATACGAGTAATATGTTTTCCTCTGATCGCGGTACCAACGCTATGCAGAGTAGACCATTGGTGGGGCTGCCACCTCGAAGCTTTAGGTCCAGCTCCTGGATGTACTAACCCCATCTAGAGGGTTGCCACTTCCGCCAGATCCGCCGTGATGAAGGACTCCTTCTGCGCCGAATCTGCCGTTGAGGTCTTCACCGTAACCCTGGGTAGGGGCCCTTACAGAGTACTATCAGTCGGAGCCAACTGAACCCTGGTTTATTTTTAACGAGGTTGTTACTCCTCCCCCTCCTCCTTCCTCATCCGGGCATGGGACCGGCCATGGCGGAGTTAAATTTAGCTTTTAATATAAGTATATTTGGCCAAAATTTTAAAACACATTTATAATTAATTCCCAAGTAAGTACTTTTCTATTACTTTTCCAATTTATGAGTTAGTGGAAGTACTGAATAATTAGGCCCTCTAAGCGTATAGATAACACTGGTCAACATAATGTTTGTCTCACGAGTACCAATAGTTGTACTTAATGCAGTTTTTATCGTGTTTTCAAATATGTATTCGGAATTTCTCCATCAGCCACAGTATTTTTTATTTCATTTTCAATTAATGATTTTAAATAATTATTTTTAATACACGTTTTTTCGTCCATTTGTCCATTGTGAAATGAAACCAAATGAGCTAACTCAAATAGTTTTAGCTATGGAAAATATATATCAAGGCAAATGGAATCCTAACATGCTGGCCGATTAATGTTGGACCATCAAGAGAGATACTCCACAGGCGAAATATAGCAAAAAATCGTTATTTCTTACTTTCTAGGTGAGTCCGAATGATCGAATATTGTGTAGTTACGAATGTAGAAAATATTAAAGTGTTTGAAATTATAAATTCCTGCCTCTCGGAAACCTTGCGTGATGGATAAAAACCGGTATCATATTTGAATTCAGGAGAACGAATACTGTCAGGATCACATATTTTTCTTTATGAGACAAAAAAAAAGTTTAATTTTTTGTTGCTCAGTGTAATTTTCTTTATACATGTGGTATTTTATATTAATTTAAATTTAATTTAGGTCTGTTGTGTAATTCATGATTCGGAGAAGAATTTTATCAGATACATTATCACTGGTATTACATTTTAACGTCTCATCTACAGTTCCTATTTTAATATGCGAGCAGGCATATTTCAGCTCTGCTGAATTAAAATATGAATTCAAGTTTTTCTCCATCACGTAACAATTGTGCACAATTTGAGAAATAATAAAATACAATTTCTTATTCTCGGTTTTATCAAATTTATGTTATTAATAATTAAGTTAATATTATCCTCAACATAATCAGGAATTAACATTTTAATCACTGATATTAATCACTTACATTTAAATATTAGCCCAATTTTACCTGCTACTCTATTCTATAGTAATTCTGCCTGAGGACAGGACTTTCACTGCAATGATAGCATTTTCATGCTAGGCTTTGCAGCTTTACTAAGGATTTATAGGTGTGATAGCTTCCCGTTGCTTTCCACACCGATGATGGATGATGAAAATAATGACTATGATATCCGGATAATTTTCGGGGACCGTTTGGCCTTACGTTTCCTGACATTTGTCTTACAGGTGAGGAAACAACCCCCCAAAAAAACTCACCCAGGATTCTGTCCCGACCGGGAATCGAATTCGTGCCCGCTGCGTGACAAGGCAGCACGCTACCTCGAGACCACAGCGGTGGACTTACCTGCTATTTTGAAATGAATTAAGAGCTATACACAGTACTACATTAAAAATATATATTTAATTATCAACTTTAAATATTGATAGATTACATGACTAGAAATATTGGATTGCATTTCTGATATCAGAATTAGCAAATTATGCATATTTTGTATGAAGTCAGAATCACAAATACTGTGTTAACTGTTAAGAAATAGGCCTAATAATTATATTAATTACATCACGTGTGTTTCGTGGTGGATGGAACCAAATATTTAATTCCACCATTTCTCCTTATTCATCTCATCCATTTCGTTAATCCGCGCCTGTAACGGTGTATCAGGCGTAATCGGCTGGCACCCTTGTCTCTCACAAACCTCTATAAATATAAGAGCTTCATTGTATATCATCCCTGGACCCGACTCTGAATTAGACGTGAGTTGAGGATGTTATAGTTAAAGCACTATTGTATTCAGTATTATAATTTAACAAAAAATACTTGTTTCATTTTAGAACAAGGAAATAGTTTTAAAATGACTATGATAAAAGCAAACATTTAGAACGTTCATAAATTAAACTATTAAATGATGCCTAATGTGATAAAAATAACATAATACAGATATTTAGATATACTATAATTCAATAGTAAGTACCAAAACAATATGGAACCGAACTCTGACTTCAATAGTGAAACATGAATAAACTACTGTCAACAGAACTGGAATTTCAAGATGATCGGCAAGACATTCCAAATTAGAGGAAAGAATTAAAGCATACGATAAATTGACAAAAAAGGTTGCTCAGAAATCTAAATTATATTTTTTGTTTATAAATAATTACAATGGTTTGACACTTGAAAAGTACGTCACTTGAATGAATTTAGAATGAAGTGTTTGAATGGAAACCGTATGGAAGAATGAAGACCAGAAATCACATAACTACGGAATTTTATTGATGCAATGGACAACGGTAAACGATTACAAGAGGTGGATTCGATGTATAGAGAAGAGTAGAATAAGATAATAAAATTTGAATAATTTTGGGCACAGGAGGATGCATTGTAAAACATTTGTTTAATAACAGTAGTAATAAATGTCGTATATTCCTTTGTGAGGGGGGGGGAAATCCTATGAACGCACCACCTAAAGTAATTATTTTCCAAGTACCTCACCTTCCAATGTTACGTAACTTAGATCAGTGATAGAGATAATACGTCGAATTAATGTATTCACCATAATTTGTGTTTATATAGGTATCTTGTGCGCTTCACATGTACATAATGTGTCTGTCCTTTAATAAAAATTCTGAAATATTATTGTCAAGTAGTCCACCGTTGTTGTCTCGAGGTAGCGTGCTGCCTTGTCACGCAGCGGGCCCGGGTTCGATCCCCGGTCGGGGCAGTTTTTCTGGGTGAGGTTTTTATCAGGGTTTTTCCTCACCTGTAAGACAAATGTCAGGAAAACTTTAAGGCCCAAACGGTCCCCGAAATCATATGGCCATCATCCTTATCATTATCATCCTTACCATTATCATTAACATCATCATCCTTCACCGGTGTGGAAAGCAACGGGAAGCTACCACACCTACACAATTCCCTAGTAAAGCTGCAAGCATAGCATGAAAATGCTATGATTGCAGTGAAGGACCTGCCTTCGGGCAGAATTACTATGGATGAATGGATTGTCAAGTAAATTTCCTGTTTCATATTGACTGAAGCTAATTGTGTAAAACTCAGATAGGAATAAATAACGCTGAGCACCAAATTTTTTTTTGTCTCAGAAAGAAAAATATGTGATTCGTATAGTATTTTGTCTCCTGAATTCAAATATGATATCGGTTTTTCCCCATCACGCAAGGTTTCCGAGAGACAGGAATTTATAATCTCAAATACTTCAATATTTTCTACATTCGTAACTATACAATATTCGAACATTCGGATTCACCTAGAAAGAAATAAATGACATTTTATACTATATTTCGCCTGTGGAACATCCCTCTTGAGGGTCCAACGATAATCGGAGAGCATATTAGGATTCCATTTGCCTTTATATCTATTTTCCATAGCTGAAATCTCCTGATGAAAGTGTTCCCCGATTTATTTTACAATTGGCAAATGGACGAAAAAACGTTTATTAAAAAATAATTATTTAAATCCATTAATTGAAATTGAAATAAAAAATATGGGTGATGGAGAAATTCCGAATACATATTTGAAAACACGATAAAAAAAGTGCATTTAGTACAACTATTGGTACTCATGAGACAAAAATCATGTTGACCAGTGCAATTTATCAACGTTATGGTTTAACTAAAATGGAAAGAAATCGTCGGTTTTGATTTCCTTGAATTCTAATTGAATGCTTTTAATATAACTGAAGCCGTTTCTTCGAAATGTATTGTGTTTGTGGGATTCAGTCTACACTGTGCAGAAAGGGTTGAATAACGTAATTCATAAGGAGTATTCCCAGAACCAATAACATCATACTTCAACTTTGTTGTTGTAGGTTACTAGTTTTTAAGAATGGAATATATTTCCACCGAACTGAATGAGATCGATATACACGATATAGTTCTCAGAATTGTGGATTTACTTATAACATCTAACTATATGTCTATAGGCTACTGACGAACAATTAATTGATTTTTCTACTCATTATAACTTAGAAGAATTAATGAAATTTAACTTTGAATTTATTTTTACTCGCTTTATATTAGCTTGACCTGTATCTGTCTATGTAACGGAATCTTTCAACACGATTTTCACTCACTTAAAAACATTGGATCGACTTGAAACTTTGTATACTTGTAAAGGACTAATGACAATATAATAATTTCATACATTGTTTCTAAGACCTTGGCCAGGATCGCCAGGACATCAAAAATATAAAGACCGATATAATAGGTTGCGGATTTATCGACTTTTAGTCCATCGTTATAAGAAATTGATATTATATCATATGGTAGCTCAGTTGGTAGAGCGGTGGACTGTAGTGGTATATAATTTCAGTAATCCATAGGTCGCTGGTTCAAATCCGGCCCGGAGGATTTTTTTAGAACTAAAAATATCCTAAGCAATTAAATTTTCATGGGATTCTGGTTTATGACAATTAATTAAACTAAAAATTAAAAAAAAATAGTAGTTAAGAAAACTAATACAACACGTTTTATTAGAAAACCAAACTAAAAAATAAATAATAGTTTAAAAAAGTAAAACAACACCCATTATTAGAAAACCGAAACAAAATATGAAAAATAATTTTAATTTCCAACACGCCTGGGATAAAATTAAAGTGGTTAACAAAAAAATCATCTCCAACACATCTAGAATAAAACTATAGTTATCTACAAAAAAATATTACCAGCAAAAGCGTGCGGTGCTTTTTATGGTTTTTACGTTTTCTTCTTAGAGACTTTACTTTTACCAATATCTGTTTATTATCAAGTATATTAATTGATAAAGAGCACCACACGTTTTTGATGGTAAAATTATTTTTTTAGACAGCTCTAGTTGTTATCTAGATGTGTTGGAGATAATGTTTTTTGTTGATCACTTTAATTTTATGCCAAGCGTGTTGGAAATTAAAATTATTTTTCATTTTTTAGTTCGGTTTTCTAATAAAGTGTGTTGTTTTAGTTTTTTAAACTATTATTTTCTTTTTAGGATTCATGTTTAGATTTTTATGAATACGGTGAACACTAACAGTGAGCTGATCACTCATTCTGAGGCCGTCCATGTCCTTGTGTGGTCAAAAAATTATATGTGTGATCCAGAGTTTAAAATACCTCTCCCGGCAGATTGTGCACTCTAAGGGTCGGTTTCACCATCAGAGGTAACTGTATTACGCCAGTTTAAGATATATATTATATATAGGGAAAACACGCGTGATACAGTTACCTTTGTTGGTGAAACTGACCCTAAGCCCGAGTGGGGTTTGAGAATTAAAATTCACCTTTAAAGTGAGAGGCTAAACTAAGTTAATGGAAGCGCATGAATACATGACTATGCCCTTCCTTAATATTATAATTTTTATTTTAACGTGATTTTGAAGACGGTTAAATGTGATTCTATTGTATTTCTATACTGAATATAAATATGTAATTAAAATATAGTACGGTATTACAATTTTTCAATTTTAACAGTTTTTAAAAGTTTTAAAATTGTAGGTATTGTTTTCATTAAATGCTAGGGGAATATCATACCATATATCCTTGGTTCTATTAGTGGTACATATAAAGAGCAATTTCATCTATAGAATTCTGCGACGTAATAGATGTTTCAAAACAAATGGAGTGGAAGGATGCTAGCTGATTATTGATGTACTTTGAAGCTGGATATTCCAAATGTAAAGCGTAGACGACAATCTACAGTCATTAAAAATCTTGTTTGTAGACGCTAAGTCTAATGTATACAACTTCCATACTTCATTATAAATATTTTAATATAAATTATTATAAAGCTAGAAGTTCTGAAGACCTACATAATATAAACGTAAATATTAATTTTTATTAAGGACGCCTAAATAAATTAAATATTAAAAGTTGATTAAATTGTATGGTACACGATGAGACGAACCAAACAAGGCGGCTGTTAGTTTTTAATTTCGGATTTCAGGTAAACCTCCACTTCTAATCGTTGGATTTCGCTTATTTTTGTATAATACCTAACTCGGTTTGTTTTTATAGGATATACTGAATTTCGTTGTGAAACATCGAAAATTGTGATCGCTAGAGCGATGTTGAAGTTTTCACTTCAGGTGAACTCCTACACCTTATGGTTTTATAGGGTTCAGTTGTGAATATAAACCATCCACGGACCCACTCAAACACATACAAAACGTTTAATCAAAATCGGTCCAGTCATTTAGACAGTTTCGGATTTCAGGTAAATCTCCACTGCTGATCGTCGGATTTCGTTCATTTTGGATACTAGCTACCTCGGCTTATTTTAGTAGGATATTTTGAGTTTCGTTGTGAAATATCGAAAAATATGACAGCTGGAGTGATTTTCACGTTTTCACTTCAGCTGAACTCCTACACTTAATGTTTTTAGATGGCCCAATTTTGAATCTAGATAATCCAGGGGCCCAATCAGTCATACACAAAAAAAAAATCATCAAAATCTGTCCAGTTATTTAGGAGGAATAGATTGACAAGCACACATAGAGACGAATTATATATATATATATATATATATATACGGGTATGATCTAAATTAATCAATCATGTATGTGGTTATGGTCGGATGTGTTTCAACTTAAGGATTTTAGATAGGGAACCTAGTTAAACGAATCATGCTGAAATTAATATATCGGTTGTTGAAGTCGTTCAGATGTGATACCCATAATCCATCATTAAATTAAATAAATGTATAGAATGGAATGAGGTAGCTTTGGACCTTATTTGGAGATTGCAGCAACCAATTGATAAAATTTACCCAACCGTATTTTGAAAATGTACATTTTGAAAGGATAATTGGATATTTCCTGAACTATTTTGTGAATATAGTTGGTTATTTCTTGTTAATCATCGAGTTTAATCGAATGCCTAATTATAGTAGGGAAGCATCTCATACTAGTCAGTAGGCCTAAACCTATTTTAATGGCAGGCGTGAGTTTTAAACAATAAACAGCTTATAACTTAGATTAAGTTCTGTCTGAAACACTTTGGATCTGCTTCTTCAAAATTTCCCTCATTTGTAATTAACTCTCCATTTAACGTATTTACAAATTTGAAGATATATTTAGTTTTATATAACTTTTACTTCCAGTCCCAATTTATTATTGTTATTTACATTATATAGCAGTCCCAAATTATTATTATTTACATTATATAGCGCATTTTCCTTAATAGGTCCATATATCCTTCTTGAGTATCTTTATTTCAAAAAGCTAGTTGAGATTTGTCATGATCAGTCAGAACCCAGGTTTCACTCCTATAAGTTAATACTGGTGTAATTAGTGTTTTATTTCAAATATTTTGAATTTGAATACTTTATTTATTGAAAAATAACATTTATTAGCCTTTTGTACTCTTTTATTTATTTCTTCCTGGGTATTATTATGTTTATTTAGTCCTATTAAACATGAGTTCATAAATTGATTGGTTATGAAGTAATTTTAATTTTAATGTTTGGCACTCGCTGGTGTAAGTGCCATTTCTAATAAAACCATCACAGTTTTTATTTAACCCGAGTTGCTTTATGAGCAATGTGACCTTAACCTTAAATTGGCAAAACTATAATTTCTCCTGCTTGTTATTGAAATGTTCCGGACCGCAAAGAAAACAAGATAATGTAAAAGTCCAAGTTGTTATTGAAAGCCTACAATAGCCAATACATGGCGTGCGCTTCATCTAAATGAATTAAATGTATTTTAATGTTTAATTAAATAAGTAAAAAGAAAATTAATTATAAATTGATATCGTAATTATCAGTTTAGCGGTTGTTTGGTCGGGTTAGAGGTAAATTGGCCGATTTACGGATAATTCGATCGTTATAGAGGCAAATTCATCGGCTTAAGAATAATTTTATCGTTTTTGAGGTAACTTGATCGGTTTACGGGTAGTTCCTCGTTTTAGAGGTAATTTAATCGGTTTACTGGTAGTTTTGGTCTTTATAGAGGTAGTTTGATTAGCTACTGCAAATTCGGTTGTTACAGCCAATTGATCGAATCGGTTGGACTTATTAGATTATGTTTCTGGGTTATGTTAGGTATCTATTAGGTCAGGTATCGGACAGGTGGGCCAGTTCAGTTCAGGTCAGGTTAGGTTTGGTTAGGTTAGGAAGGTTAGATTAGGTTAGGTTAATTTCGGTCAGGTTAGATTAGGTTATATCAGGGTTAGGTCCGGATCAGGATAGTCTTATGTCCGGGTTAGGTCCGACTTTGTACCGGGTTTGGATTCTGGGTCGGATTCGGATTCATTGTGGATGCTAGTTCGGATAGAGTTTGGGTTCGGGTTTAGGTTCAGTTTGAATTCAGTTTCGGTTTCAGTTTTGGGTTCAGTTTTTCTTTCAGTTCTGGTTTCGGATTTTGGTTTTTTGTTCTGGATTCGGATTTGGATTCAGGTTAGGTTCACGTCAGGTTAAGATAGACTCGGTTAGGTAAGGCACGGTTGGGTTAAGCTGGATTTGATTAGGTTAGGGTTAGGTCCGTGTTTGTTTCAGTGTAGATTCGGTATATGTTCAGTGTAGATTCACTTTAGGTTCGATTTAGGTTCGATCTTGGATCGGTTTATGTTCATTTTAAGTTCGGTTTAGGTTAATTTTAGGTTCAGTTAAGGTTTAGTTTAGGTTCAGTATGGTTCAATTTAGGTTCAATTTAGGTTCATGTTAGATTAAGGGTAGGTTCAGGTTAGTTTCAAATAAGGTTCAAGTTAAATTAATTTTAGGTTCAGGTTAGGTTCAGTTTATGTTGAGATTAGGTTCAGGATAGATTGAAGATATGTTCAGGTTAGGTCAGGTTAGGTTCGGATAAGATCAGGTTAGCTTCAGGTTAAGTTCGGATAAGATCAGGTTAGCTTCAGGTTAAGTTCAGATCAGGTTCAAGATAGGTTCAGGTTAGGTTAAGGTTAGGTAGCCTACAGTTTAGGTTCAAGTTAGATTCGGGTTAGGTTCAATTTAGGTTGGATTAGGTTTTGTTTGGTTTGATTAGGTTAGATTAGGGTTAGGTTCGTGTTAGTTTCAGTTTAGAGTCAATGTATGTTCAGTGTAGGTTCAGATTAGGTTCGATTTAGGTTCTGGTTTGATTCGGTTTATGTTCGTTTTAAGTTTGGTTTGGGTTAATTTTAGGTTCGGTTAAGGTTCGGATTTGATTCGGTTTGGTTCAATTCAGGTTGAGGTTATGTTAAGGTTAGGTTCAGATTAGTTTGAACTTATGTTCGGGTTAAATTAAGGTTATGTTCTGGCTAAGTTCAGTTTGTTAAAGTTAGGTTCAGGTTAGGTTCGGATTAGTTTCAGGTTAGGTTCAGGTTAGGTTTAAGACAGGTTCAGTTTAGGTTCAGTTTAGGTCATGATAGGTATATGTTAGGTTCAAGTTAGATTAAGGTTAGGTTCAGGTTAGATTCAATGTAGGTTGATGTTAGGCTTAGGTTTGGTTCAATTTAGGTTGATATTAGGTTAAGGTTAGGTTAAGATTAGGTTCAGAATAGGTTCATGTATGGTTCAGGATGGGTTAAGGTTAGTTTCAGTTTAGTTATTTAAAGTTAGGTTCAGATTAGGTTAGAGTTTGGTTCAGGTTAGATTATGGTTAGATTGAGATTAAGTCTGGCTACGTTCAATTTAGGTTGAGGTTAGGTTAAGGTTAGATCAGGATAGATTCAAGTTAGGACCAGGTAAAGTTAAGTTAGGTCCAGTTATGTTTGGTTAGGTTTGGTTCGGTTAGGTTATGTAAGGTTACATTAGGTTACGTTTAGTCCATTCAGTTCCTGTCAGTACAGGTCTTGTTCGGTCAGGTTGGGAAAGTATAGGTCAGTATAGTAAGGTTGGGTCAGGTCGTTTTTGCGTCCAAAAAGCTACTATTTTCACGTTTTTCACCACAAAGGGTGATTTTTAAAGGTGTAGGTGTTGAGAATCACTAGTCTCTTACAGCCTATGTTGATCCAAAGAACTGC
Source organism: Diploptera punctata (assembly GCA_030220185.1). NCBI lineage: Eukaryota > Metazoa > Arthropoda > Insecta > Blattodea > Blaberidae > Diploptera > Diploptera punctata. The sequence goes on from JASPKZ010007395.1 coordinate 787,862, forward strand.
CTAAACTTTTTGCAAAAAGTCCCATCAAAATCGGATGAACGTTATGGCAGCTCATAAAATACGAATAAACAAACAAACAAACATTAATGTGTTTTCTTTTAGTAAAAATTCTGGTAATCTGTCCCTTAGGATAACTATATCCTAATCATTTCAAAATATTATAATTTTATTTGTTTGTTAGGACTATTTAACGAATAAAATTAAGCTGTTTACTCATAAATAATTATGTAAATATAGTTATTTTAAAATATTTATATATTTAATGTAATCGGCTATGTTTGAAAACAAATGAGAAATGTTTGTTATGTTTCACTTGATCATCACTGCTATCAGTTCATATTATTTATGGCCAAAGGATCACAATATTTTAAGAATGCACCCTAGTGGAGAAAAAATGAACCAACATTATAGGTTATTAATTAGTTTATATTGTCCCATGATGTAAATATATCAATTATATTTTTCTGGAACGTGAATTCCTGGGAAATAATACGTTTAATAAAGTGCAAACAGTGGTTTATTTTTTGTGGTATAATCAATTGCTACAAATGTTTTTATATTATCTCCCGCAAGCACTATCTGGTTACATTCGTGCATTATATATACAATCAGGTAGCCACCTGCATTTTACTATTCTTACATCTTAATATATAAATTGTTATCTTTAACGTATTTCTTAGATAATCAGTCACTGCAAAATAACGGTCTGACCTATTCAGAATGTTAAAAAGGGTGAGCTTGATTTTAAAGTGATAAAATTAAATTGAGGGGGCAGGCCGTAGCGTAGTGTTTAAGGCACTGCGCTACAAGTCGGAAGGTCAAGGGTTCAAGTCCCGGTGGGGTCAGAATTTTTAAACTGATCAAAACCTTCTGGCGGCACTGTGGCCCTGGGGTCGACTCAGCCTCTAACGGAAATGAGTACCAGGAGTTTGTTCTGGGGTAAAGGCGGCCGTCACGCAGGGCTGACAACCTGGCTGACATCAAATGCCGATTGTCTAGAAAAAGTGGGAGCCTTAACCTCCTACTACCCCAAGGATCCCCGAGGTCTGTAGTAGGATTACTTTTTTAAAAGTAAATTGATAAAATTGAGGTTAAAAACGATTGTGATGGGTTGTAAATCAAAATTCATTGAAATGTGATTGGTCTTTGACTCCCATTTGGAGCACGAGTTAAATAGTGATATTAAAATTGTTTGGTGGATGGTATTACAAAGCGTTATGATCGTAAGTATTGGCACAAGTAATAAGATATTCGGTTAGCTCTATTAACTGCAGAAATAAAATGAATGATGCATTGGATTATAGTCAGTCAAAGCGCTATGGACCAGAGGTCGCAGTAAACATACACAATGCGTGATTACCGGAGACAATACAACCTCAGTTCCCGAGGCTAGCTTTCCAATTCACAAGGTCGATATAGTTGGCAATCGATTCCTCCCTCTAAGTATAGGAACAGGGTTTTCATTAAGCAAATGAAATCTTTATGTCTTCAGCACTCTATGTTATTGGCAATATGACATTCAAATAACAGTTCAAGTATCCAGATTACACTTGTGACCAGCCTCATGGGCTGATGGTCAGCGTTTCTGACTACAATTCATGACGTCTCGGGTTCGATTCCCGATCAAACTATAGGATTTTTTCCTTAAAGGGAATTATTCCTATGGTTGCCCATGGTTTGGAATTTAGGTCAAGTTTAGGTAAGAACTCTCCTGGTGCTTCACTATCATTTATCACCCATCATATCATCGGGGTAACGTAACTCCGCCTTCCAGGTGCCCAAACCTAAAAAATGGATTACAATTCCGCCAATGCCAGGGGAAAAAACCAAAAATGTCATAAACGAAGATTTGATGGCAGTGATAAAAAAATATACTTGTTAAAATATTATTTCTAAGAATTATTATAAATTAGTTCCGTAATTCAGGGTATAATAGCGTTAAGCCATTATTAACCCGGCTTCATCCATGGCACTGAAAAATGGACCGAGATGTAGAGTAATGGCTTACGCTGCAAATGTTATATTAGTACATTCATGATTAACAGTTAGAGCCACGTCATTGTTCTATTCTTACTCAGAGACATTTACTAGATTTGGTATCATCAGTTTAGGCATAAAAACAGGGAAGAAATAAAGGCAGGGCGTTTAAATTGGTAGTATTTATATCTACTTACCAAAGGATATATGGTACTTAGTTCAACACAATCTGTGGACGAAGTACGTAACACATAAACACGATTCGTCCATTATGAGTTTTTTCATTGTCTTAGGATGAATATCCAATTTATTTAATTATATATTAATTTATTTTTATACAATATTCATCGATATTGCGTTCCACATGTTTTTATCAAGTCCACCACTGTGGTCTCGAGGTAGCGTGCTGTCTTGTCACGCAGCGGGCCCGGGTGCAATCCCCGCTCGGGACAAGTTTCCTGGGTGAGATTTTTTCGGGATTTTTTCTCACCTGTAAGACAAATGTCATGACACTTTAAGGCCCAAACGGTCCCCGAATATCATCTGGCCATCATTATCATAAGTAATGCCACGAGTGAATTTATCTAGAGAATTTGGAAATCAAGTGTGGCATTTGTTAGGACTATTTAACGAATAAAATTAAGCTGCTTACTCACAAATCATTATTTAAATATAGTTATTTTAAAATATTAATATATTTAATGTAAATGGCGATGTTTGATAACAAATGAGAAGCGATAGGTACGCTTCATCTGCTTCTTTTATTTATCACTGCAACCAGATCATATTATTTATTGCCAAAGGAACGCAATATTGTAAGAATGCTCTCTAGTGGAGAAAAAAATGAAACACATCAAACTGTATATTAATACATCCCTGATCGTTTCTGATGTCGTATGATGTAAATATGACAATTATATTTTTCTGGATTGTTTCCTGGGAAAAAAATACATATGAGAAAGTGCAAACAGTGGTTTCTTTTTTTGGTGGTATAATCAATTGCTACAAATGTTTTTATATTAACTCCCTCATGCGGCATGTGTTGACATTCATGCACTATATATACAATCTGGTAGCCGTATTTCTCACAGGCTCAGTCACTGCAAAATACATAATGGTAAGACCTGTTCAGAATATTAAAAAGGAGGAGCTTTCTTTAATATGGTAATTATAACACTGATAAATATTTCGTGAAACACGACTCTGATTGGTTGTAAAACAGAAATCATTGAAACGTGATTGGCCATTGAGTCCCATTTGGGGCATGAGTTAAATAGTCATCAATATCATATTCACCTCATTAGATTAAGTTTAGGTTTAAGGCCTCTCCTGGCGCATCATTACTCATCGTCATTACCCATCATTTCATTGGGGCAGCGTAACCCCGCCTTCCAGGCGCCCCAACCTCAGATGTATGTTAAAATACGACAATGCCAGGAGAGAATACCTGAAATGTCGAATGACAAACAGGTGGCATTGAACAAAAAAAATGTTTTTATCAAGAGTTCATTGTAAATATAGACCAGGAACTAGATAGGACATTACATAGTTCATATCTATCACAAAATTTCGATTGATCTAAATAACAATGTTGCTGAAGTAAAAATAACTTATTATGGTGTATATTCTCAATCTGTTTTAATACATATCAGTGCACAGTTCGTGGAGTGATGTAAATTGCTTTAGAATTATGTGTTTTCATTTATGATTCCTAAACAAATAAAAAGTAAATATTGAGAGATTTGTTTGGAAAAACTTTCAGATATTTTAATTATTATTTAGAATTTTTTCCAACTGTACGTTTCTGCTATCTTTAATTCTGATCTTTAGAAGAGCAAACTTATAAACTCATAATTTCGTAATCACAAAAATCATAGTATCTTTGAGTTGATTAATTTTAATTCTAAAATATATTCCTTCAGGAAATTATCTGTGAACTTGCAATTACAGTCAAAGTCCAACATTGGAAAAATGTATCCAAATAGAATTCATAATATAGGATATTTCATATTGTGTTATGGGTGGTGCATCGCTATATATGTTTTGAAGATAGTGTCGCTGCCTCATACGCGGCGGGCCCGTGTAAGATCCCCGGCCGTGACAAGTTTCTTGAGTAACGCTTTGAGAGGAGGATTTTTCCTTAACCTGTCAGATAAATTCCAGGAAACGTGAATGCCCTAACGCTCCCCTAACATCTGGCCATCATAATAATTACCATATTTGCAATATTTAGAATATATGTGAATGAATGGTGTGCTTTCTCTTAATGTGTTGTCTTGGAAGAGGCACTGGATTGAGATTATGACTCATTCGGCGAGGCTCTCCATGATCGTATATCGTAAAAATAATGTGTGTGATCAAATGTTTAAAATTCTTCTCCCGAAACGTCCTGCCCATGCGGGGTAAGTAAAAGTAAATGATCCTACAACAGGTCCGGAGACCCTTGGGGTAGTAGGAGGTTAAGGCTCCCACTTTTTCTAGACAATCGGCACTTTATGTCAGCCGGATTGTCAGCCCTGCGTGACGGCCGCCTTTACCCCAGAACAAACGTCTGGTACTCATTTCCGTTAGAGGCTGAGTCGACCCCAGGGCCATAGTGCCGCCAGAGGGTTTGGGTCAGTTTAAAAATCCTGACCCTAACGGGACTTGAACCGTCGACCCTCCGGCTTGTAGCTCAGTGCCTTAACCACTACGCTACGGCGTGCCCCGCCCATGCGGGGTGGGTCATGTAAAATTACCTACAAGGTGAGAGGTTATACTACGATGGCGAGGAAGTGATGTGGGTGTATTGAATATGATTTCCGACGAACCGTGAAGGTAAATTCAATTTATACCTGATGCCATAATGCACTCATTCCCTGGTTTTATATTTTCTCTTCTAACCAGACTAATTTGTAGTTAATTTTACAGTATCATTCTTTTTACCTTTTGTAATATCCAAGTTTAATTTGGAAACGTTCTTCTAAATTTTATAAAGTGTTGTTAATTGTAATGAATGGAGAAAAGCAAGGTCTACATATCGTAATTGCTCTAAGGAGATTTTTACAGCACGCCTATGAGATTCACTCCCTTGTTCATTAATCTTGAGAATAAGATCCTAATGAGCTCGATTCAGCTAATTAGAGGCAGCTAGTGTCTTCCCTTGCTAGTTATTCATTTATACAGAGTATTCAGTGACCTTGACAAAAGCACTTTGTATTTTTGCCTCATTATTCTAATACGCGCATTTGTTGTCAGTATCAGGGGAGTAATTCAGAAAATTGTCTCACCTCAATTATAATGTACTGTAATTCTTCTCTTCTATTTATACAGTTGTATATATTACGTTCGTACATCTATTATCCGTACATATTTCAATTGCTACATGATAATTAAGGAATTTCTCTAGAAATTTAGCTACTGTTTTATCTAACATTTTCATTTATTTTAAGCTATTATTATAATACTGGTATATCTAAAAAAATAATCACACCCTTTCAGATTCAGAAAAGTAATTTTCCTTGTATTACAGAATGTTTCCTTACGATATTATGAGACATTATTAGGTGATTAAATCGATTGATGATACCTATATCTACAACAGAAAAAAAAACATAAATTAGGAATATTATCCTATAATGATCGTTTTGCAATACAACCACTGAAATATTTAACTGTTCTAACTCACACAACCAAAATGAAGGGAACATGAAGATAAACAATAATTGTATCACTACTTGGGATAATTAAATGGAATTATTAACCTAATATATTACATAAGATCGAAGGTTTCCTCATTGGCGGTGACCTGCACATATCTCAAATGCTGGCTATTCAATTAAGATACATGTGCTTTTCATTATATACATGAATAAATTAATAAATGAATGGAGGAAAACACAACGAGGATATATACCCATCAATAGGAACCTCAAACTCGATGCTATTCTTTTTGCAGACGATTTAGCTCTTCTGGCACTTTCCGAAAATGATTTGCAACGATCAATTTATAATTTACAAAAAAGGTGCCAAATTTAATATGGAAATATCAATTAACAAAACTAAAATTATGGCATTTCATGGGAAGGACCCCATACAAAGTAAAATCTGTCTCCAGAATAAAATTTTAGACAGATCTAATCAATTTAAATATCTTGGATATTATCTCTCTATCTGGGATGAAAAGGATATCTCTGAAAAAGTTACTAGTTATAATAAAAGTTTAGGAATTATTAATCAAGTTATGAAACCATCCCTTGTACAAAAAACACCAGATTACGTTTATATAACACTTTGGCTAGACCAGTGTTGACCTATGGTAGTGAAGCATGGACACTAACAAAACAACATGAAAGCAGAATAACGGCTTGTGAAATGAGATTCATGCGCAGAACAGCGGGTTACACCAGATGGGATCGGAAAAGGAACACCGATATCTTAAAAGAATTGAAGACTACGCCAATTTTGGAATATATTAAACAGTACCAACTAAATTAGAAACACCATCTTGAAAGAATGAGTTCAAATCGGATCCCCAAAGCTGTTTATAATTATATACCAAGAGGGCGAAGATCACTGGGCCGTCCTATGAAACGCTGGAGGGAAAATTTTCTATAGGATCGTAACAGGCCTTGGCCTAATACTTGAAAGGAAGAAGAAGAAGATAATAGCGTTATTTTATCTGGCAGAGTTAAGGCGTTAAGGCCTTGCCTACCACTCAACCAGGTTAAAAAATGATTTTTACATCTAATCACATTTTAAATAAATATTACATAGCATGTCTACATTACAATTATTATTTACAAAATATTTTTATTTAATCTAGATTCAAAAATTAAAATTTAAAATATTCAAGATAGAAAAATGAAAAAAATGACAGAATAAATTTTACTCTAGAGAAGAATTAATTATTCGATAACAGGTAATTGTATAAACCGTGACTTAAAAGTACGAAGTGTGTGTGTGTGTGTGTGATTTTATTAGTTTTGTCCATCTTCTGCGTTGTTTTATTTTATCCACATAAAAAGTTCTAGCACATTGTTGTAGTCACTGATCATTTGTCGTGTCAAGTATTGCCAGTTCTATTTTTCCACCGATGAACTCCTGCACATTATTTGAAGAAATCAGCATATTTGTGTGTTGGTATTCCTTGAGATATTTCGATACGATACCAAAATTCTTACCTCGTCAGCAGTCATCACTGTCATCTAATCTGGAAGTTACTTTTTAGAAGAGAACAAATTTATACATGTAATGAACCAGTCACATTACTAATGTTATTGCAATTCGGAAATTAATTAGACACATTTAGCCAACAGCGATGTACAAAAACTGATTTTTAAAGATATTTTGAAATTTATTGAAGATTTGAGAGTAGCCAATATTTAAACTGGAAGCTTCAGATTTCTTAAGTACCTCGAATATCCGTCAGCTAAGAAGAAACTGAAGACCTGATACATAGCTGAAAAAATATCCTTATCATTGATACGGAGTACCTTCTAATTCAATAAACCAAGCAAATAATTTATTTATCAAACATTTAGGTGAAAGAGTTCAACTGAATCAATGTCTTAACAATGAGTTCAATTCCTGTAAATATTTCGCTATATTGGAGAGACAACCAAAGTTTCCTTTCGCTTATCGGTTTCAGATTTTTTCACGAGTTTTACTTGTTGTAAAATAATTGTTGAACATATCCTCTTTTTTGTTTTATTATTTTTGTTTTATATAATTCTCCTTTACGTTATTTATGTGTCAGAGTGCGTTTTATATCTTGAAACCTTCCTTTAGATATGTTTTGCTTTATATTATTACCTAATGTATTTAAATGATTTCTTCAGCTTGGTATTAATTTATATAATATTTTGTTTATGTAATTCTAATTTGCATTAAATATAAAAGTGCATTTTATATTTTGAAATTATCCCCTATTTTTTCTTTTCGTTTTATTTCCTAATTTCCTAATTATCAACTTAAATTTGGTATTAATGTATCCTCTATTATTTTATTTATATTCTCCTTGTATTACTTTTTTATGTGGCAGAATTTATTTAATATCAAAAAATTAACTATTACTTTAAATGTATATATATATTTTTCTTTTCCTTTTTCCCTTTAACTATAACTTTGTAATGTATATTTTCTGTACGTATTACTTCTGCATCTGAACTGCACCCGAGCACGAGCACTTGCTTATTCGGGTATCAATGCTGTGTACAACACTTATTTTTAATAAAATAAATTATCTTCTTCATTCTCCTTTATAAATCTTTTTCATTATATCGTCAGTGGCCACCGTTCCATTTTGTAAACCCAATCACGTCGATTGTACGTAAAGTTCAATATTAAAATTGTATATTTATCCCTTATTACTTATGCAAGAATAAATTTGCTAGGAAACAAAATACGTCAGGATACCTCCAACTTAATTTATCAGCAGAGAAATATGTTGTACTTTAAACTAGAATTAAAAGACAATTATAAAAGTTCGATACAAAACGAAGACACGTTTGTATTTATTTCATAAATACAAATATAATATACTAAACAACAGAATGGGGTATTTTTCAATTTTAAAGTAACCATGGCTACACAGTTCATTTGTTATAATTCTGACGTCTGATTGTCGTTTATGCATTCAATTTGTTTCGTTTTCTGAGAAATTGGGCATATTATGTAAGAAAATGGACAGGTTGGTATACACCAGATTAGTTTACAGTTTTATTGGACACTACATATCCAATTAATTTCGTTAGGTTAGGGTGGGACAAGGAGTGTTAGGCCTACATCAGATTGAAAGAATTTAATCACGAACCAACATGGCGACAGTTGCACCAGCTACGCTAATTTTTAATATAATATAATTAACAATTGGCATATGACTGTCACCTTTTATTGTGTCCAACGACGACACTCGACCTTAAGCCATTATATTTTTGTACCTTTCATGGTACGCACATACTGTATTTTTACAGATTTAGCAGTGGTTGAGACAGCGGATAGTTTCACTGCGATTTACTCAATTAAACAGGATAGGCTGGTAGGAATTAGACAAGAAGTTGAGTATTACTTAGAATTCTGGCATGTGACAAATGGCGCCCACTTTCAACATCTGTGAAAGTCCATTGAAACTTGGAAAATTAGCCTTACAGGTTATACTTATATTCGTAAAGTAATTCTTTAACGTAGTCACCACAATTATGTCTAGCATAATATATCATCATCATAGTACATTCACGAATTTAGGCCATTTGTTGACCTGTTTGGGCCCCAAGAGAAACACCATCCAAAAATCTTTTGAGTGGACGTCCTGGTCTTCTTCCTGCAGGTTGATATCTTAACATTTGTTTGGGTATCCTGTGATATTTCATTCGATGATCATGTTGGACTAACTGTGGGAGAACAACATTAAATATGATTTGAGGGAAGTAGAATATACAGGGAATGATTGGAAAGCATTAGCTCAGGATAGGGATGTATGGAGAATTTATGTCCGCGCGGCCATGAACCAACGGGTTCGATAGTGCGAGTGAGTAAGTAAGTAAGTAAGATCACGTTGCATCATCTTGATTTATAATCAGACATTTTGTTTTCTAAAGATTCCATGTGTAATTCTTCTAAGACGTCTTCATTTTTTGTGATCTAGTAGTGTGTATCCCGCAGTCCTCCGAATATATCTCATTTCAGCAGATCTATGTCTCTGTATATCCTTCTCTTTCAATGTCCATTATTTGCTACCATGCAAAAGAGTTGGAAGAGCCAGTATTTTATACACTTTTAGTCTTGAATATTTTTGGACTAACTGTGGCTTGAAGATAGAATTTATGAATCCTAAAATTATTTTAAAAATTGATATTTTTGCATTTACATCCTTTTCTTCTTCATATGAGATATTGCATCCTAGATATTTAAATTTTTCACCTGCTCCAAAATTTTATTGTCAAGTACAATTTTACTTCTTACAGGTCTACACCTTGAAATGCCAGAATTGTTGTTTTCTCTGTAGATATCAGACTTGTACCATTGTTAAATTAAACTTCCGATTCAAGTTTGTATTTTCACAAAACAAGACAGAAAATTTAATTCGCTTATATTTGGATACATATAATGCGTTTGTTTGCAGAGGTGATAGAGAGCACTTAGATGATAATTTATCTGTCAAAGCATTCCTCATTTTATCATCATGTATTTCTGAACACTTGACCTTTGGTGTAGTAGAGACCTGACACGGTATGGTTAGCAATGATGTAATATTAATGATGCTTAGCAATTAAAGCAATGGATCATAGCTAATACTCCATACATAATCCTGATCTCTGACAAGAAATGGAGCATCGTATGTCTTGCCAGCTATCTGTAGAACCACACAGTTCATTTTCGGTTAAGTCTATATATACACACACCCATAATGCGTATTCAATGCAAAATTGTATGGCATTAAACGTACTTAATTTAGTGGCTATAAAGCATTCGTGTATTTTTTAAATAAATGTGGCGAGTGAATAAAATATAACTCTTTATTTAAGTCCCTACATATTTTAAACAGAAATGGATACGGTTATCCACAACAGTAAAAACTCAATGAAGATGTTCACGTATTGTGCAGAAATAACGAAAACGTTTGGAATACAACACTATATTTTATTCAACTGGGAAGATACAATAGAGAGTTTTATAATTTTCACATGATTCCATTGACGTTCGTGGGTGGTATTTATGATATATGTTTTTATTTAGGAATATTCCACAAAAGTGGTTTTCCTTCAATCCAAAGTGAACACTGAGAGAACACTGAACACTATGAGAAAAATGAGTTTGGATTTTTTTACGTAGTTGGGTTACCTGCCCAGTCATACAACCACATTCCCTAGTGGATCGGGGATTTATTTCGGAGCTTCCTTCTCCTAGACGAGTTGCTAACCAAAGCTTTGGAGTCCCATCTACCCCTTGTCTTGCAGGTTTCCTCTTCCGCCTTCTTTTCCGTTGAGATCAATTTTCTTCATCCGCTTCTGAAGCCGTTGAGGTATCCCGCTTTGGAGCTAGTTCGCTTTTAAATAAATCAGAAAATGATACTGCAAAAATAGATGTTATTAATAAAGAAAGATGGATAGAACAATTTAAAAATTATTGGCAAAAAGAAGAAAAAGAGGAATAAGATAAACAAGAATTTTGTTTAGATAATGAAAAAGGATAAATTCAAACTGATATAATTACATTCGATGAACCTCAAGAACCCTTAAAAGAAACAAAAAATAGGAAAGCAGCTGGTTCTGATCAGATAAATATGAAGCTTCTAAAATATGGTGTAACATTCTTATATTGGAGAATATTGCATTTATTTACTGAATGTTGGAGAAACTGTAGAATACCAGAACCTTGTAATATAGCTGAAGTCATATCATTGTTTAAAAAAGGAGATCGAAGAGAATGTAAACATTATAGAGGAATTAGCGTACTTAATTCAATGTATATAATCTGTGCAAGAATTATTAATAAAATACTTAAAATAATAGCGGAAGCAATACTAGAAGAAGAACAAACTGGTTTTAGAACGGGGCGATCAACAACAGATAATTCATTCATATTACAGCAAATATTTTAAAATGGGAGAGAACCTACAGACGCATGTTGCTCTTATTGATTCTGAGAAGGCATTTGATCGTCTTGATAGAGATAAGTTATGGAAAATCGTGCAAATACATGGCTACCCCGCAAAATTAATTTATGTGATAAAACGTTTATGTGAAGAATCTCAAATTATAATAAATGTAGGCACATCAATGTCCGAACTAATTTTAATAAATCGAAATGTAAGACAAGGGTGTAGTTTATCACCAACCCTTTTTAATTTATATATTAATGTCATCATCCAAAATCGGAAAAGTAGTGTTAATGTAGGTATAAGAATGGACCGTTTTAAAATATTAAATCTTTTAATGTATGCTGACGATGTAGTTATTATTCAAGAAAATGAAAATAATTTGCTGTACTCTTTACATCAATGAAATCAGTTACGCGAAGAATATAATTTTAAAATATAAAAAAACGAAAATAATGGCATTTTGAGGAAGTGAACATATAAGATCAAAAATTTTAATAGACAACAAACCTCTGGAACATAAATTATTTGGGTTGTAATTTTACTATAAACACAAAAACTGAAAGAGACGTAAATGTGAAACTGTCAAGACTTCAAATGATATGTGGAAATATACATAGAACACTAAAGAACAAAACAAGAATAGATACTAGATTGGAGTTTTATAAAACATTGGCAGTTCCTGCATTAATTTATGGAAGTGAAACTTAGGCAATGGCCAAAAAATTACAAAGTAGAATACAAAGAGTATAAATGAACTTTCTTAGAAGAACAAAAGGGTGCACAATAATGAATCGGATAAGGGATTAAGATATAAGAACAGAGTTAAATACATGTCCATTGAATGAAAAATCAAAGAATATAGAGAAAAATGGTTCAGACATGTAGAAAGAATGAGCGTAACAAGATTACCAAAAGCAGCATTTAACTACTTGCCAGGAAGTTCAAGGAATGTAGGAAGGCCAGTGAAAAGATGGACAGAACAGCTGTGAGGCGGAACAGGCATTTTACCTAGCCCGTGAAGTGAAGAAGAAGAAGAAGAAGAAGAAAAAGAAGACTGAAAGTATTTATTGCAGATCCTGTCAGAAGTAAAATTGTACTTGATAATAAAATTTTGGAGCAGGTGAATAATTTTACATATAGGCTATAGGATGTAATATCCCATATGAAGAAGAAAAGGATGTAAATGCAAATATATGAACATTTTAAAGGATTTTAGGGTTAATAAATTATATCTTCAAGCCACAGTTAGTCCAAAAACATTCAAGACTAAAAGTGTATAAAACACTAGATCTTCCAACTCTTTTGTATGGTAGCAAAGTATGGACATTAAAACAGAAGGAGATACAGAGACTTATATCTGCTGAAATGAGATATCTTCAGAGGACTGCAGGATGCACACTACTAGATCACAAAAAAATGAAGACATCTTAGAAGAATTACACATGGAACATTTAAAAAACAAAATTTCAGATTATAAATCAAGATGGATGTAACATGTTCACCGAATAGGAGATCACAGGATACCCAAACAAATGTTACGAACCTGTAGGAAGAAGAAGACCAGGACGTCCACTCAGGATGGTGTTTCTCCTGAGACCGAAATATGTCGACAAATGGCCTAAATTCATTAATGTACTATGGTGATGATGAAGTATTTACTAATGCTAAGCTCTTGATGACAGTAATTTGACTTTCTGAACGTTCAATCAGTTGTTTGGTATCATAAACTTGGTTTTGTAATACGATCTGGCAACTGTGGAAAGAAGATGATATGAAGTTAACATACTGATATGAAATAGTCACTTAAAAATAAAAAGGTAATAAACGAAGTGGAAAATTGGTGCTCCAAGAACAAGCTGGACATTAATATATCAAAAACGGACACAATGATCTTCAGAAACGGAGGAAGAGCCGCCATAAATGAAGAGATATCATCATCATCATAGTACATTCACGAATTTAGGCCATTTGTTGACCTGTTTCGGCCTCAAGAGAAACACCATCCAGAAGTCTTTTGAGTGGACGTCCTGGTCTTCTTCTTCCTGCAGGTTGATATCTTAACATTAGTTTGGGTATTCTGTGATCTTCCATTCGATGAACATGTTGTATCCATCTTGACTTATAATCAGAAATTTTGTTTTCTAAAGATTCCATGTGTAATTCTTTCTAAGATGTCTTCATTTTTTTTGTGATCTAGTAGTGTGTATCCTGCAGTCCTCCGAAGATATTCTCATTTCAGCAGATCTAAGTCTCTGTATATCCTTCTGTTTCAACGTCCATACTTCGCTACCATACAAAAGAGTTGGAAGAGCCAGTGTTTTATACACTTTCAGTCTTGAATGCTTTTGGACTAACTGTGGCTTGAAGATAGAATTTATTAACCCTAAAATTCTTAAAAATTTAGATATTTTTGCATTTACATCCTTTTCTTCTTCATATGAGATATTGCATCCTAGATATGTAAAATTATTCACCTGCTCCAAAATTTTATTGTCCAGTACAATTTTACTTCTGACAGGATCTACACCTTGAAATGCCATAATTTTTGTTTTTTCTGTAGATATCTTTAATCCATATTCTTCTGTAATTTTGTTAAGTTCATACAGACCTTTCTGTAGATTATCTTCGGAATTTGCTATTATTATTTGGTCATCTATATACATAAGGGAAACTAAACTGAAAATAGTACCAGACTTCAAATACCTAAACATCACGCTACAAACAAGCGCAAAATGCTTCACAAAACATATCACAGAAAAGACAACCCAGGCAATAATGGCAATGCATGAAATAAGAAACATTAGATCCCTCACCTTAGAGACGGCAATGCTGTTATTTAGAGCAAAAATTCTACCAATACTGACATACGGCATAGAAATCATATGGACACATTTAACAATGAAGAATCTTTCCTCTCTAGAAAGGGTGAAAGCGAGATATATAAAGGCAGTATTAGGAGTGTCAAAAGTAACACATTCAAGACTCGTATACCTACTGGCGAAGGAAACTTTCCTCATCGACGACCTCAGAACAAGCATACTCTTACCCAGCACCAGCGCATCTGAGCAGCTGCTAGCAACATTGAACAGAAAAAGAGAAGAAATACATCCAGAATTCTACAGCACCGGGGCAATGGTGGACCGTGCGTGGACAAAAGAAAATTTCGAAATGAGACACGTCATCACTAGGTTGGCAGTCCATGGATTGCACCACCTGATATGCAACAACACAAAATGTCATGAAGCAAATAAAGACTGTCAATGTACGCTATGCGAAAAATCGTGTGACCGATATCACATTGAGCTATGCACAAAAAGAACAAAAACAGTGTGTGAATATGCAAATATGTAAATTTAATATGTATTCTATTTTTATCCTGGCTATTTGGCTGCAATAAAATTATTAAAAATAAAAAGGTCTTAAATATTAATGGTATTTAATCAAATAAATAGTTATTATAATACTATTAGATTATATATACTTCATCCATCGCTGTGGTCTCGAGGAAGCGTGATGCCTTGTCATGCAGCGGGCCCGGGTTCGATTGCCGATCGGGTTAGGCTCCTGGGTGAGGTTTTTTGGGGGTTTTTCCTCCCCTGCAAGACAAATATCGGGACGTTTAGGGCCCAACGGTCCCCGAAAATCATCCGGCCATCATCATCGTTATCATTATCATCATCATCCTTCACTGGTGTGGAAAGCAACGAGATGCTACCGCACTTATAATTCCCTAGTAAAGCTGCAAAGCATAGCATGAAAATGCTATGATTGCGTTGAAAGACCTGCCCTCGGGCTGAATTACTATGGATATATTTTTCTTACTGTAATATTAACTCCTTAATTATCAAAATCTGAGATATATTTAGGTAAGTTAAATCTAATATTATATAGAATTATAGGGAAAAAAACGCCTTGGTCCGGCAGGCATAGAAGTCTCTTGGCCTACCATTCGGCTGCTGGCCTCACATCCATATGTGTTGATCATATGGGTAGACGATCATCCTGCCAGTTCAGGGGTGACATTTTGAACATTTCCGATCCCTCAGTCCTTACTGGTTTCACAATACGATTATAGATCTCCTAAAATTCCAAACATATTTCTTAATATTCTGCGATTAATGTAATGTAGTATTAATGTATATAAAACATCTTTTGGTGTGTACGTTATTAAGAGAAATCTTTCATAAACTGCATGTTTCGACAGACCTAAAAGATCATTGGTTATTAGCCGGTTGCTGAACTCGCATCCACCTATATCAATCATAGATGTGATGTGAACGATCATTCAGTCCGTACATGTGGTCCCCCATAAGGATATAACCGGCCCTGCACATATGCATGATAGCTTAGAGAAAGCTACGGAGCGAGATAACGGCTTTTTTGTTGTTTATTTAAAATGATTTACAGATTATTCTTTCGTTGAATAGTAGTAACTAAATATAAATAAAATGCTTTAGAGCTTGAAAAAACAAATCCAGTCACAAATTAGAGATTAACTAAAGCGAGAAGTATGTTTTATCCGCACAGTGAATTCAATGTTCTCTCTTTTTCCTCTCACACAAAATATCGAAATAGTAAAGTAAAAGAGATTGTGGTTGTTAAAATGGTTTAGGTGTATTCTACATTTTGTTTTAAATTCGGCAATGATAATGTGATGGTGGGGTGTTTGTGGTAAAGTCATACATCCTCTGATATGTTCTTTTGATGGGGATGGGTTGCAATAACACTGTGACTGAATGTGAAATGAATTACGTCTCGGGATGGTTTTATGATTACATTTTAAAATTCAGCAAAGCATACGGAAAATAAAATTAGCAGCAACGGTAGGAAATGGTCATTATAATTTCTGCATCATTATTTCATATGTTTGGATACGTGATCCCTAAGACTCACATTGCATTTAAAAAAAATACCAACGTTGGATTTAAAAAAAAACAAAGTACATGAAAAAACATTTACTTTACCAGATATGGCACTATGTTATTAAATATGTTGAACAAAGTTTGTTAGTCTGTATTATCTTCTAACAAGCCCAAAATTGCAGATACAATGCAGCCTCGCGTCGTGAAATAATATTTCCCCAAAGGATAAATGTAAAATAGTGTACATAAAGCATGCAGTGTTAATTGAGAACTTTGGGATTAGTTGCACACATGTTAAAATGTGACAGAATTAAATAATTTATTTCTGTATTGACCAACCTCGTAGACAAGTGTTTAGCATGTCTGACTAGACTTAATAAGATTCCAGGTTCGATTCCCGGTAAGACCATAGGATTTTTTTAAAGACAATTATTCCTGTGGTTTCCCATGTCTAGAATTTAGGTTACGTTTAGGATGAGGACTCTCCTGGTACTTCATTATCATTTATCACCCATCACATTATCGGGATAACGTAACTTACTCTTCTAAGTGCTTCAACCTAAAAAATAAATTACAATTCCACCAATCCCAGGAGGAAAAGCCAGAAATGTCATAAAAGACAATCTGGTGGAATTGGACAAAAAAAAAATAATAATAATAATAATAATCAATTGAGTTGGTGTTTACTTGATGAAAATCCATATTTATTAATTATCATTATTATCATTATTATTATAAAATATAAATCTCATAAAATTGATATAAACCATCTATTTTGGTTTAAAATATAAATTCAATATTTCAAATATAAAAATGAAATGTACGTAAAATGAAAGAGGAAGTTTAATTTTATCATAAGTAATGCCACGAGTGATTTCCAATTTATCTAGAGAATTTGAAAGTCAAGAGTGGCATTTGTTAGGACAATTTAAGAATAAAATTAAGCTGTTTACCCACAAATCATTATTTAAATATAATTATTTAAAAAATATTTATATATTTAATGTAAACGGCGATGTTTGATAACAAATAAGGAACGTTATGTTGGTTATCACTGCAACCAGATCATATTATTTATTGCCAAAGGATCGCAATATTGTAAGATTGCACTCTAGTGGAGAAAAAATTAAACACATCAAACTATATGTTAATTAATCTCTGTTGTCCTATGATCTAAATATGTCAATTACATTTTTCTGGGACGTTATTACCTGGGGAAGAAAATATGTTTAAGAAAGTGCAAACAGTGATTTCTTTTTGTTTTCTTTTTTTTTCTTTTTTTTTGTATAATCAAATGCTACAAATGTTTTTATATTATCTCCCGCAACCACGATAAAATTACATTCGTGCACTATATATATACAATCTGTTAGCCATATGCAGTCACTGATAAATAATGTTATGACCTATTCAGAATGATAAAAAGGAGGAGCTTGATTTCACAGTGATAAAATTAAACTGATAAAATCGAAGCGAAAAACGACTGTGATTGGTTTTAAATAAAACATCATTGAAATGTGATTGGTCCCATTTGGGGCATGATTTAAATAGTCACAGTATCGTTGGAGAGTCACAGTTGTTATTTGCACAAATCTAATAACAATGTTAGTATTTACAGTGCAACAACAAAAAAAACTTCAGTGCTTTTATTAGCCTGCTTAATTCAAGTTTACCATGACCGTTAAGAGATGCACAATTCGTAACAGCGTCATATACATTTTTTAAGATACTCGAATGTGGAAAAATTACCGCGCAAAAGAAAGTGTCAGAATAGCAATTCAACATATTTCTTGAAGTTTCCTAGCACAGTCGAACTAAAACCTTTGGACATATTTTTATTGGATATACTTACAAGACCCCAGTTCGAATCTGGAAGAATATATATGTGTCGTGCTACAAAAGATGCATCCACAGAAATTTATTAGTAATGATCCGAAACTGAGGGAGTTACTTTGTCATGTACTGCAAACACCACTATCATCCATAAAATATTTGATAAGATTTTTTTATTCAATGCCACAACGTTGTCATTTCGACATTCTGCTGTTCTCTCCTGGGATGGTGTTATTGTAACTTCTGAGGTTGGGGGGGGGGCTTGGAAGGTGGAGTTACGCTGCCCCGATGATATGATAGGTGATGATGATGGTAGTGATTCGCCAGGGGAGGCCTTAAACCTAAACTTAATGAATATGTTAATGATGGCCTGATAATGTTCGGGGATCGTTTGGACCTTAAAGTTTCCTGACATTTATCTTACAGGTGGGGAAAAACCTCGAAAAAACATCATCCAGCAAACTTGCCCCGACCGGGATCTAACCCGGGCCCGTTGCGTGACAAGGCAGCACGCTACCTCGAGACCACTGCGATTCCTTTATATTTGACAGTACGCACGGTATAATACATGGTTAATTGTAACAAAAAATTAAAGCATACAAATAGAGAAATAAAAAAAAACTGTTCATTGATTTGAATATATTTATCGTATATCAATGTATGTATGTACCCCATACGTGACTTGTGGAGACATGGGTGTACCCCTTGTGGAAGTTTCTTGACAGAGCTAATTTAATTACACGTATTTCCCTCATGCGACCACCACTTCGCCTTAATGGGACATCCAGAAGGCAACTAACGTATTATTTGGACAGAGAAGGGAGCCATAAACTAGGCTGGAAGTTCTTTTGCCAGGCCGAAAATCTTCAGATACGGGACTAACGGCTTAAATTCGCTCCAGTTTTGAACTCGCGTGATGCGCGTGACTAGAGGCAAGGAAAATAACCTATAGACCATCGAGTCCGACTTTGAAATCGTTACACAATATAAAACTGAAAAAGTAATAACTTCAACTATAATTCAAAGCTATATACTTTATTTCCAATTTAAATCTGCAGTAAAATAATTACATATTTGTTATAATATTTGCGTTCAACATAAACAATTGACTAACGTTAACAGTGTGGGCAATGTTTATTAATTGAAACAACAGGAGGCCTGAAGAACAATTATTGATAACATGGTCATAAGTACGTATTTATTGTTTTATATTGTTTCAAATAAAGTTCAGTTAATTTAAAATGCAGTGATTTGTTTCGTATAATGTATATTAATACTATATTTTAGATATTTTCTGTATATATATTGTACGTAGTATACATAGAGAGCAATGGTTTTACTTCCATTATTTATTATTTTGAAAACACTATCGCGCAAAAAAGAATGTACAACACACGTTTGTGAAGTGTTTTACAGAATCTGTGAAATTAAAAGCCTCACTATCGCTCAGTTTTGTAAACATTTTTCCTCGATTCTGTATAAACCACTTCCCAACTTCGCATCGTAATAGACTATTTTGCATAGCTACATAACATGCTACCTTTATATTAGTTTTACGTTAACAGTATACGAATTACTCTTTCCTATGCCTACTTTACCCAATATAAACATCTTTAAAATAAACAATCTATATTTTATATTAATTTTATGCAATTATGTTTAAATTCTCAATACTTTTAACATACGTTATACTAATATAAATAGTGTATATGGTATTTTTATTACTTTTACTTACGCAACACAAATGATTACGTTAATATATTGTTCATCATCATCTTCCAGGGATTAAGCCTGTTGGCTCGTTCCGGTTTCATGAAAGCTAGAATTGTTAAAATTGTTCAGACCATCTTCTGTGTGGGCGACCAACATTTCTCCTTCCGCGCGGTTTATAATTTAGCAATAATTTTGGAAATCTTCCTTCTGGCATTCTATCAATATGCTCTTTCCAGTCGTTCCTATATTTAATTATTCGGTCTGTAAGTTTGAAAATATTTAGTTCCTTTCTTATATCTTCATATATTTTCTTATCCAGCAGAGTATATCCAGCTATATATCTTAAAAATCGCATCTCAGCTGCTTCCAAACTTTGTTCTTGTCTTTTAGTGATCGTCCAACATTCTGATCCATACATCAATACATTACTTTATAACATTTAATTTTGTTTCTTTTCTTGTGTTTTTAAGGCTTCTTTTAATAGTGCCATACATTAGATTACATTTATTTATTTTGTCATTAATATCTTCAATTTTAACATATAATAAATTGAAACCTAGATATTTAAAATTGTTCATCTGCTCTAAAATTCTATTATCAATTACTATTTTTGCTCTTAAGGTATCATGACCTTCAAATGCTAAAATTTTAGTTTTAGTCTTTGAATTTTTTAAATTGTAATTGACACTTATTTTTTCCAAATTAAAAATAGTTCTTTGTAGATCATCTTCTGAACTGGAAATCATTACTTGATCATCAGCAAATAATATTGTATCCAACAGTTTATTATTTATTTTAAATGTTTATTTAAATTAATCTGCCACGTTAACATAACTTCATCTACATATAAATTAAAAAGAGTGGGTGATAAAGGACACCCTTGTCTCACACCACTATTTATTATTACCATTTTTTGATGTTTAGATTTAAAACCCCTGTCTATTACAATTTTATTATTTACATATACATTTTGTATAGCCATAATCAAATGTTGTGAAATACCTTTATTTGTCATTACATCCCATAATTTATTTCTATTTACCATATCAAAAGCTTTTTCATAGTCTATAAATCCTATATATGTTGGGATGTTAAATTCTATATGCTTTTCAAATAATTGAGTCATTGTGAATGTACAGTCGGAACAGGATCTTCCCTTTCTGAATCCATTTTGAACATCCAATATGAAATTTTCTATAATTATATTCAAGCGATTTTTTTAGAATACTGATATAAATTTTATAGCACGTATTCAATATACTTATTCCTCTATAATTAGAACAATCTTAAATGTTTCCTTTTTTATATATAGGGTATAATTTGGCGATTTTCCATTCTTCGGGTATATATTCAAATTTCCAACAATATATTTTTCATATTTTATTAATTATTATATTACTTTAGTCCACCGCTGTGGTCTCGAGGTAGCGTGCTGTCTTGTCACGCAGCGGGCCCGGGTTCGATCCCCGGTCGGGGCAGGTTTTCTGGGTGAGGTTTTTATCGGGGTTTTTCCTCACCTGTATGACAAATGTCAGGAAAACGTTAAGGCCCAAACGGCCATCATCATCATCATCCTTATCATTACCATCAGCATCACCACCATCATCCTTCACCGGTGTGGAAAGCAACGAGCCACCACACCTACAATTCCCTAGTAAAGCTGCAAGCATAGCATGAAAATGCTATGATTGCAGTGAAGGACCTGCCTTCGGGCAGAATTACTATGGATGGATGGATATTACTTTAAATTAGTTTGTATTTTTTATTTAAAGGGGACCGACTGGTGAAAATGTTTAAAAAATTGTAAAAAATATATTTTTTGTTCATTTGCTTTTTAATGACTCTCATTCTTTAGGATTATTTACATACAATTTTTTTATTGTAGGAGCAAAATTGACTCCGTGACGTAAGGGTTTAAATGCCCTTGCACATATGGTCAGCATTATTACTTAAAACTTAGTTTGCGTTCTTTTGTTTCCATTTTTTTGACATTTTCCAAAACTTAAAATGCTGCTTACGATGCACGTTTTTTTACTATCAAAGTGAGATTTTCTGGTTAGACTCTCCAATATATGCTAATTTAAATTTGTTATGCAGTTACTAGTCTAAGACACATGTGTTCTTTAAAATTGAGATGGAAGAAATAATAAGAGTGATAATTTTTTTTTCAAAAAATGCAACAAAAATCAGTATCCTCCCTTCATGAACATATTTTGCATAGCAAATGTGTTTAGTGGAATCATAACGACTCTGAATCTCAAATATCAATTGAGAATATTTAAAAATGCATCGTAAGGAGCATTGTTTAGAATATGTTAAAAAAATTGCTTTAAAAAATCATAATTCTGAAACTATTCTAATTATAAACACCACCTCACAGAAACGCTTCTATAAACATATAATGAATGTGATAACTTTCAAATCAATCAGATAAAAACTACAAGAAATTTAAAACTAACTAAACTAGCGTAAAATTCTTAACAACTAAAAGAATAAATAATTGTAGATGTGACACTGAAAGTGAACACACATAATTTTACAAAAAATAACAATGATGACGAAGTGGAAGCTATATTCTTCTACTAATTAAATTACTAGAAGTAGGACAATTTGACAAGACAGAAAATATGAGAAGATTTCAGAAGCTAACGACAAGTAGCGATCGCTTATAGCAGCATTCACAATTAAAACGTTTGCAGTATAATATCCGTTTATACCTGTGTACCATTTTATACGCCGATGACATGCCTAATATATTCATGAAGAAAGGTTTCACCTAATTCTATTCTATACTGTTCTGTCTAAGGGCAGGTCTTTCACTGAAATCATATTTTCATGCTATGCTTTGTAGCTATACTAGGGAATTATAGGTGTGGTAGCTTCCCATTGCTTCGCATAACGGTGAAATTATAGTGATGATAATGGCCGGTTGATTTTCGGGGACTTTTCGGGTCCTAAGCTATCTGACATTTGTCTTACAGGTGAGGAAAAACTCTGAAAAAAAAAACTTCAAACAGGAAGCCTGTCCCGACCGGGAATCGAACCCGGGCCCGCTGCGTGATAAGGGAGCACGCTACCTCGAGACCACAGAGCAGTGGACGGTTCACCTTCTTACGCAAAATTTGGTTTCAGGGGTCTGTTCTCTTTCTTTCTTTTTTTATTATTTTTGTGCACAACGCATTACAAAATATGTAAGAGCCTCTGATCGAACCTGGCTCGACTTTTGAATTGACTACAACTGAAATAATGCCAGTGGAAATGAATTTCACAAACCAAATTATTTTGGATAATATTGTTAATAATAATAATAATAATAATAATAATAATAATAATAATAATAATAATAATAATAACAATAACAATAGTTAATGTATACTTTTACAATAAATATTTACAACATGAAACTTGTAATATATCGATAGAAATTATGCTTTATTATAATATTTATTACTTTGGATTAATTGTAAATATGTAATGTATTAAACATTTTATCCGAATTAATTTATTATTTCAATTGAATTTAGTATATTCAGCACAAAAGCGAGAATCTACATAAATTCTGTAAGTTTTAAGTATTTGTTAATATCGTTCGGACATGAAATGTCTAACATGATAATAATTTATATTCTTGTGAAATGAATATAGGTGGCGAAACTGTTTTCACAATATTTCTAAGAGGCAATTGAATGAAATTGTTTCCTGGGAAGTCTCTGAATTCTAAATTATGTCGTGCTGGACATGACACCCTATGGGAACAATACATATGGCATCAATTTCCTTTCTTAGAAGAAACTTTTTTCTCAAAATATCAAGCAAATGGGAAATAAATTGTATGTTTCAAAACTCATTTTATCACAATACATCATGGATGATGATGTTTATTTTTATAATTAGGGAGCGGATTTTTATGTACTAAAAGTTAAGATTTGCAACATAGTATAATGAGAAGTTAGACTTACGACTGTCTTTTGTTTTGGTTCCACACACAAACAGTTGAATAGTATAATGAGAAGTTAGACTGTTTTTTATCTTGTTTCACACAAAAAAGTTGAACAATATATACTATCTGCTTTGCAATCTTTTATTACATAAAAATCCGCACCTTAGTTATAATTACTATTACCATTAACATCGTGCAATTATTCTAATTATTATAATTGTTATTAGGCTTTATTATTATTATTATTATTATTATTATTATTATTATTATTATTATTAATTGAAATAATTGAGGAGAAGGAATTAAAATGGTTAGGACATATTTTAAGAATGGAAGATGAACGATGGCCGAAGATATTATATCAATAGCAACCGACCAAAAAAGAAGAAAAGAGGGAGACAACAGTTAACATGGAAGGAAAGCATGAGGATAGTAATGTAAGCAAGATGACTAAAAATTGAAGATGCGCAATATCGTAGGCTTTGGAGATTTGGTACGGGAAGACGGAAGCACCTCTAAATACCCCAAAATAGCTGGATAGATATTATTATGATTATGATTATTATTATTATTATTATTATTATCATTATTATCAGGGACCCTATGCCACTAGGCTACAACGTAAATTAAAATAAATAAACGGAAAAACACAAAATTTATTTTACAGTATATGAATACCTGAGAGATTATTTATGTTAATCCCCCCCCCCCGAAAAAAAATATAAATGGAAGATGGCTAAAATAAAGTTGAGAAGTTTGAAGTCAACGGAAACTAAAATCAATATATTTTGAAAAAATAAAATGTGTGTTGGTCCACTAGATCAGGCGATTTATAAACATATCACTTAAACCCGCTTAATAAATAAGAGAACGCTAAACTAATCTGTTGAACTAACCCGCCTTAACTTTCCCAAACTAATACTAACTTGTCTATTTTGTCACCCTAACTCTGCCCACTAATGTAAGTGGTCTCTTAAAACAGAATTCCCTTATGCGTGAGCAAACACATTGGCAATTGGCTGTAGCGGGAACATGTGTTATTACGTTGGCCAACATGACCCTAAAAGTCACTTGTTCTCGGATCGAATTTTCACTATGGCACCGTAGCATAGAACAGCATTATTATTATTATCATCATTATTATTATCATCATTATTATTATTATTATTATTATTATTATTATTATTATTATTATTATTATTATTATTATTATTATTATGAGAATGCAACTACAGAAATTGAAAAAAGAATAACTGATGGGAGAATAATCATTGGAATATTCAATTCAGTGTTTTGGAATATACAGAACAAAGAAAACTATATTTCAAGTTCTGTTACAAAGCATTTTATTATAAGGGTACGAAACCTGGACAGTAAGTAGAAAACAAGCCAACACGCTGTTAGTAGTAGAAATTGATTTTTGGAGGCCATCGACAAGAATTTCAGGAAGGGATAAAGTCAGAAACAGCACAATAAGGGAAATTATGCAAGTTGAAAAAAAAATAGGAAAAATAGAAGAAAAAAGTTTGAAATGGTATGGATACCTCATAAGAATAGAAGAAGAGAGAATACCAAAGAAGATCCTAAATTGGAAAACTAATGGAAGACGTGGAAGAGGCAGGTATAAAGAACGTTGGATAGATGGAGGTGCGGAGACGTATGGAAGCTAGAGATTTGAGGGAAGAAGATGCTCTTGACAGGAACCTCTGGCGACAAATCACTTTGGGTTAAAGGAGAAACACTGTATTATGGAATATTCCTAATAAAAAATTATATTTATTATTATTTTAGGAATTTATGTAAAGTTTATGTTTGCGCGGTCATTAACCTCAGGGCTCGATAGTGCCTGCGAATTAGGTACTTTGTTAGTTCAATGGAAGTAGTAGTAGTATAATAAACAATGGAAAATGTTACGAACATATAGAGTACTTTACATAGATATTTAATTATTTCATAGATTATTTTAATTATTCCAAATAAAAACAGTTGTTGAAATAAAGCACTCAGACATATTATATTTGAGGACAGATTTTCGATTATGGCAGGACAAAGATTGCAAAGCTAACTGTAAAATCTCTGCATTTAGACTATAGGAATGTGTAGTACAGTTAGGGTAGCTGTAGGTCAGAAGTTTAGTATATAAACCTTAGAAAATATGAGACTCGCGTCTGTCTGTGAAGAGTTTTCTGGGGTATACCATTTTTCTTAATAAATTTGCTAGGACTGTTAGAAATGTAGTAAAGTATTGTAAATATTTTAATACTATTTTTCAAAGTGTAGGAATTATTAGATAATTATGAATATGTAAATTAGGGGAGATTGATAAATCCCCATCTCCCTCTCTGAAAA
This sequence comes from Diploptera punctata, assembly GCA_030220185.1. NCBI lineage: Eukaryota > Metazoa > Arthropoda > Insecta > Blattodea > Blaberidae > Diploptera > Diploptera punctata. The sequence continues at coordinate 814,116 of JASPKZ010007395.1, forward strand.
ACTCAAGAAAGTTCGAATGTAGGTTTTCTTAATATAAGCTTAGATTAGTTATTTAGGGTTAGAATAATTAGGGTTATTGTAATCATTATAGTTACAGAAATGAAATAATTTAATTCAAGAATCAATTTATTCAAGTTAAAAAACGCGAATGCCTTTATAACTAATACATCCACATACTAACGCTCGGCTAGAACCTCATGCTACCAAAAATTCATGTCCCAAAGGTCCTCTTAGCCCTAAGTAAATCTATAGTTTGTAATAGAAAAGGAAAATTCAATCGAGTTCTCTGGATGGTAAAATGAGATAGTTGAGTGTAAAGATACTAGAGGGCCTTCGTAAATACGTCATTGATCCTACGACTCTCTTAAGGTAACCAAGTGCCTCGTCATCTAATTAATGAAATTACATTGTTTTAACATACAGTATGTTTTACTGGCTCACAGTGCGTGAACTTGTAGGACATTAAATTTCCCTTTGCAGCACAGCATATGAGTTTTAAAGTTGATCTACGTGTATTTTTCTTAACGACTAATTGTCTATTACCTTAAGAGTATAATGAGTATTTGAAAATGGAATTCTTGGGGAAAATTTTTGGACCAAAGAGAGGTGAATGGAGAAGACTAGATAACTGTGAACTACACGGTCTTTATAGGAAGCCAGATATAATAAGAACAGTTAAGTCTCGTAGACTGTGATGGGCAGGACATGTTGCACGAATGGGGAATGAAAGACGTGCATGGAAGCTTCTTGTACCAGAGGGAAAACGCCCAGTTGGTAGAACAAGAATGAGGTAGGAGAATAATATTAACTTTAATTTGAGGGTAGATTATACAGGGAATGATTGGAAAGCATTAGCTCAGGATAGGGATGTATGGAGAGCTTATGTCCGCGCGGCCATGAACCTACTGGTTCGATAGTAGTGCCAGTGAGTGAATCAGTATAATGAAACGTTTGCATACATGTATGCATACATGTGTGACTGAGGCACAAATCTTGCCCCTCGTTACTATGGATATTTGACAACAGCAGATTTTTTTATCTCAATTCATATCCATTATAAAAAAGTAGAAGTAAAGTTAAAGTGATCCCAATACAGTTTAAGGATTCCCTTGGCGGAGCAGTTTATGTTTCTCCTTTTACAGGAAATTCAAGAGAGATATTAGCCCTGCGTGACGATCGTGTTTACCCCATAATCATGTGTGATACTCGTTCCCTTTTGAGACTGTCACCTCAGAATAATGATACCACGAGGTGATTTATGCAAGTTTAAAAATTCCGATCTGGAACTTGAACGTGGAACTATCTGTCTTGTAGCGTATGGTTTTAATGAACCCACGCTACGGCATCCATATAAATACCGAGGGAATTATAACGAAGTTCATTGATCCTGGCGCCCCAGAATCCAAATGAAATACGATGTTTGAGATTGAATGGTTCCACCATTTATACATTACATTTTTTACTTCTTGCAAACGATGCTAGTGTTCAAAGGAACTTATACAATACCTTTCAATGTTGCACGGTACTTTAATATCTTCTTCTTCTTCTACTACAAGGTTTAGGCTATGCAGCCTGTTCCGGCGAAGTTAAAAGTGGAGTCCATCTTCTACGTGGTCGGCCAACATCTCTTGTTCCTCTTGGATTATTACAGGAAGGTTCTTTTTGGTATTATTTCGTTGTTCATTCTCATTAAGTCTTCTGTCCATTTCTTATTATTGTCGCTGATTTTATCTTCAATTTTAATATACAGAGTGTAATTAAATTCCCATTTCAGACTTTGAGTACGTGTAGTGTGGACAATGACGGTTACGTTTAGCATAGGAACTCATCCATATTTGGTTCGTCTTCCGGGCTTATAGGCCGTGGTCTGGTTGTCTTCTTACTCGACGTTTCGTCTACTGCTGCGGTAGACATCATCAGGAGATACTGCGTGCTCTCTGTGAACTCCTCAACAGTCGGCTGCAGACTGGCTGGTCGTTGGAAACTGTCTCTCTGTTTATAGCTAAACCCCGGGTGGTGGGCGGGTTTTCTGCGCGGACCAAGTTTTGCGCTGTAGTGCTGTTTGCAGAAGTCATAGGCTTCGTTGTCGTGTTGTGCAGTACTGGGATCCAAATTTTGTTTATCTTCATGGTTTCTTCTTTTTTGTTGAAGGAATTCTTATGTTTATATATTTCAATGGCTTCTCTGTATAGTCTGGTGTAGTAATGTGATGTTTGTGATAATACCTGAGTATCTTCGAATCTTATAATATGTTGTTGGTTGTTCATCAAGTGTTCCGTTACGGCCGATTTTTCATTTTGTTTTAATCTGCAGTGTATCATGTGTTCTTGTAATCTTGTGTTGATCATTCAAGATTACAAGAACACATGAGACACTGCAGATTAAAACAAAATGAAAAATCAGCCGCAGCGGAACACTTGATGAACAACCAACAACATATTATAAGATTCGAAGATACTCAGGTATTATCACAAACATCACATTACTACACCAGACTATACAGAGAAGCCATTGAAATATATAAACATAAGAATTCCTTCAACAAAAAAGAAGAAACCATGAAGATAAACAAAATTTGGATCCCAGTACTGCACAACACGACAACGAAGCCTATGACTTCTGCAAACAGCACTACAGCGCAAAACTTGGTCCGCGCAGAAAACCCGCCCACCACCCGGGGGTTTAGCTATAAACAGAGAGACAGTTTCCAACGACCAGCCAGTCTGCAGCCGACTGTTGAGGAGTTCACAGAGAGCACGCAGTATCTCCTGATGATGTCTACCGCAGCAGTAGACGAAACGTCGAGTAAGAAGACAACCAGACCACGGCCTATAAGCCCGGAAGACGAACCAAATATGGATCAAGACGCCGGCCGTGAAAGCCTACAATTATATATAGGAACTCATGTCCGAAAACGTATCGATTTGCCGCCACACGCAAACACACACTGCTCTCTCTGACGCCTACTGCTTATCATCTGGATCCACTTACAAGAAGGGCTCGATGTGACGACCATCGACGTCAACAAAGGTACGATACTTCAGTACAGTGACGTAGGACACACGATCACCAATCCTTGGTTGTGCAACATCCGCCGCAGCCATAATCCGCGCCAGTAGGTTTTCCTTGATATAACAGGGGTCTCGTAAATCAAGAATTGCAGGTGTCCCCCCAGGCAGTAGTCTAGCGGGGGGAAGTCGGGAGAACGTGCAGGCCAAGCAATTGGGTCACCACGACTTATCGACTGTTACCTAAATCGTTGATCAACATGATCTTGGACGAACAGTCCTCCCACTGCACCGAGCTCCGCCGTACAATAACACCATGCTGGCGCATTCCATAAACATTTCAACAGCAACACACCTGAAATGAAATGCAGTACGTAAAGCTTAGTACTGTATTAACAAACATCACAAACACAGCAGCTGGTACAAACATGCATGGGCGGATCACATACACAACTGAATGGCATGTAAACAAACATGTAGTGACATGGGACACAAAGTGATTGTTGAATGATGTATGTAGTGCCCTAGTCTTTGGCATCGAAAATACAGGAGAGTCGAACGTAAGTTGCGGGAAAAGTGTAAGTTTTCGGACACGAGTTCTTATCCTGTACGTAACCGTCTTAGTCCTCACTACCCGTCATCAAAGCCTATAATTGGAATTTAGTTACACCCTATATTTCAAAAACATATAACTGTTTATATATCTAATGAATTATTAAAACTCCACGGCGCGACAGGCCTAGAAGGCCATTGGCCTACCTGCCTACTGCTGGCCTCACATCCACATGTTCTAATCACAGGGGTAGACGATCATTCAGCCAGTGTACGGGTGACATGTGGTCGGCTTATCGGGTACTCCGGCTGTTATAGCTGGTTTATATTCTCAAAAGAGAAAACAATATGCATTTTAGCGTAAGTGTAGTGTTATGTAACATTCATTTTCCTATTACTATTATTATCGTTTTTTTTCATAATGCAAATACAGAAAAGATTTACAATTCTCTCTACATTGTTTAAATTAATTAAGTAAATAGTACGATTTTAAAATATCTATAGAGAAGGCAAAAATAATGGCCTTTTAGGAAAGTCGTCCATAAGGTCGAAAATAATAATATAAAATAAACCCTATCTCAAAATATCCATAGAAAAAACTAAGGTAATGACATTCCAAGGGAAAACTCAAATCAGATCGAAAATAGTAATAGGAAACAAAATCATAGAACAGGTGAACCATCTCAATTATCTAGGATGTGACATTTAATTTAATTATGATAATGATATAAATAATAAAATAGCAAAATTCCAGGGAATATGTGGTACGATAAAACGATCACTAAATAACAAAATAACAAGAGAGACCCAATTGAAATTTTATAAAATGTTGGCAGTACCGGTACTGCTCTATGGATCAGAAGCCTGGATACATAAAAAACAAGATCTAAGTAGGATAACGGCGGCAGAAATGAAATTTTTGAGATCTGTTAAAGGGTGCACTAAGGAAGACAGAATCAAGAACACATAAATAAAACAGGAACTTGAAATATTTGCAATAACTGATAAAATAGATACATATAGACAAAAATGGAAGCAACACATAGACAGAATGAATGAAGATAGATATCCAAAACAAATAACAAAATACAAACCTAAAGGCACCCGAGATGTGGGCAGACCTAGAAAGAGATGGGCTGAAGTCGGAACGGGTCAACAGACCTAATCCATGAATGCAGATGATGATGATGATGATGACCTCTATCACAAGTGTTAAATTTTAATTATCTAGGTTGTGAATTGTCTTCTCGATATGGAACAAGAAATGATATAGGCAAATAAATTGTCAAAATTTCAAATGACATGTGGCACCGTTCATAGAACACTAAAACATAAAAGAAGGAATGATACAAGATTGAAGTTCTACAAAACAATGGCGGTACCGGTACTTTTATACGGTAGTGACTTCTGGGGAACAAATAAGAGGAGTTTGAGTAGAATATAATGTGCAGAAATAACTTTTCTAAGAAGGACCACATGATGCACAAATTTGGACCACATGATGCACAAATTTGGACCACGTAAGAAATAAGAAGTTAATTAGAAATATATTCAATAAATGATGGAATTCAACAACACCGCGTCGCGTCGGTTGGGACGAGCATGTACAGAGAATGGAAGAAACAAGATTGCCCATGATAGCATATTGTTATAAACCAATGGGATTGAGGGATGTAGGAAGACCTAGGAAGAGATTGAAGGAATCATTGTGAATTTGGAACAAGTGAATCGCATAAACCTTTAAATGAAGAAGATGATGATAATTACTATTATTACTACTACCACTACTACTATTACTACTACTACTACTACTACTACTACTACTACTGCTGCTGCTACTGCTACTACTGCTGCTGCTACTGCTGCTACTGCTGCTGCTACTGCTGATGATGATGATACGTGATGAAGTTCAGACCGTAAGTTCTCTTTCGGATCACACAATTCTTTTATTTATATACAGAATTTTAATGTTTACACATCTTTCTCTGCCTAAAGTTTTAGTTTACTTCACTCGTCTCTCTCCATCCAATCCATGTCCTCCAGTCCTCTTGCTCTCATTCCAGTTCTTATTTCCTGCATCCACGAGTTTCGAGGTCTTCCTCTCCTCCTTCTTCCAGGTGGACACCATTCCAATGTTTTCCTGGGTAATCTTTCTTCTTGCATTCGTCGTACGTGTCCATACCAATTTAATTTCTGATACCCTATATAATCTACTATTGAATAACAATCACATAATTATGAAGATATATACATATGGCATACTGGTGCATGTCATTTTTCATCATATTGAGAAGAACAGTGTTTTGTTAGTCAGTGTACAAAAAAATCAATATTAGCTTAATATTGGTAATCATGGAGATATTTATTATCCTAAGTGATGGTATTAATTGTTGAAATATCTGAAATAGATTATGCAGTTTCTTCTCTACAACCGTGTACTTTACTCATTTTTATAAAAAAATGGCTTGTCTTATACCTCTTCATATATTAACAGTAAAGAATTATGTACAGTACAATCAATTAACACAAAGTCCACAAAATAGAACTGATAAGGAAAGTACAATAATCACGTAGAAGGTGATTAAATTATTGCCTTGTCATATATAGGATTTGCTGAATTGCTGCTCCCCATTGAAAACATGTGGTGTTTGCCACCGTTCATTTAAAATTCATTGTCGTTTGATGTAGTGTTTACACGATCTAGCACTTTAACACCTGGTCTAGTTTTCTAGCTGAGGGAGTCTGTATAACGATTGTGCTTTGAAATCAGGTGGAACTGCAGGAGTAGGCTTGCACGCACCTCAAAGGATCTGGATTAGCAGGAAGACTAGCCCCCCAGCTTGTTAATAATGTCAATACTCTCCCTCCTCACATTTCATTATCTCTCAATGCAGCTAATGACTATACATATAGACATAATAGTGTCAATATCTAATGGTTGACGTATATTAGAATTCAATTTAGAGCCATTTAATTATACGGTTATCTGTATACCTAACGTAGACCAGTAGAAATACGGTAATTATGTATTTTTCATATATAGAATCAATTAATCAAATTTGACGCATGTCAACGATAACTGGGTATATGGTGATATGAGCTAATGTGAATAAGGGCTTAAACTATGAACAGTAATTAATTGCCGTAACAGCAAGGAATATGTGGAATACATAATGATAATAATATTATTACTAATAATGTATTTGCTTGTAATAAGAGGAAAAAAAAATATAATACTTTAAAAAAACTAAAACAACACGCAATATTATAAAACCAAACTAAAAAATTAAAAATAATTTTAATTTCCAACACGCTTGGGATAAAATTGAAGTGTCAACAAAAAAAAATCATCTCCAACACATCTAGTACAAAACTAGAGTTATCTAAAAAATAATTTTACCATCAAAAGCGTGGAGTGCTCTATATCAATTCATATATTTGATAATAAACAAATAAAAGTAAAGTCTCTAAGAAGAAAACGTAAAAACCGTGAAAAGCACGTGATGGTAAAATTGTTTTGTTTTTGTAGATAACTCTAGTTTTATTCTTAGATATGTTGGAGATGACTTTTTGTTAACCACTTTAATTTTATCCCAAACGTGTTGGAAATTAAAATTATTTTTCATTTTTACTTCTGTTTTCTAATAAAGCTTGTTGTTTTACGTTTTTTAAACAACTGTTAATTTAATCATTTGAGTTGGGGTTTACTTGATGAAAATCCATATTTATTTTTTTTTGTTTGGTTTTCTAATAAAGCGTGTTGTTTTAGTTTTTTAAACAAACTATTATTTACTTTTTTAATTTTTAATTTAATTGATTGTTATAAACCGGAATCCCATGACGATTTAATTGCTTACGATATTTTTAGTGTCTAGGCACGAATATAATTATATATTTTAAAATTATTATTATTATTATTATCTAACATTATTATAACATTTTTAATATTTTAATATAGATAAATAGTAGGTTAATCGTATCCCTCTCATTTTTTTTGATAAATTACAATGTGGTAAGTTTACAAAATTGTCATTAATATTTTACAGAATAAGATAAAAATGTAAATATATTCAAATTCGTTACTATTGTAGCATGAGCTAAACGTAATACTCTTCTAAAAAATCCTCTGGGCCGGATTTGAACCAGCTTTCTATACAACTATAGAGTTAAAAGTCGATAAGTTCGCAACCTATTATACTGGTTTTTTTATGTCCTGGTGATCCTGGTCATGATCTTACAAAAATATATGAAATAATTGTATTGTTATTAGTCCTTTACAAGTATATAAAGTTTCAAGTCGATTCAATGTTTTTAAGTGGGTTAAAATCGTGTTGAAAGATTCCGTTACATAGACAGATACAGGTCAAGCTAATTAATATAAAGCGTGTAGAAAGGGAGCTTTTATAGTCTGATAACGGCTACGCTACAACAACAAAAACTACTACTACTACTACTACTAATAATAATAATAATAATAATAATAATAATAATAATAATAATAATAATAATAATAATAGTAATAAGAACAATCCATCCATAGTAATTCTGCCCGAAGGCAGGTCCTTCACTGCAATCATAGCATTTTCATGCCATGCTCGCAGCTTTACTAGGGAAATGTGTAGGTGTGGTAGCTTCCCGTTGCTTTCCACACCGGTGAAAGATGATAAGATGATGATGATATGATAATAATAAGGATGATGATGATGATGATATGATAATAATAAGGATGATGATGATGATGACCATATGATTTCGGGGACCGTTTGGGCCTTCAAGTTTTCCTGACATTTGTCTTACAGGTGAGGAAAAAACCCGATAAAAACCTCACCCAGAAAACCTGCCCCGACCGGGGATCGAACCCGGGCCCGCTGCGTGACAAGGCAGCACGCTACCTCGAGACTACAGCGGTGGACAATAAGAACAATAATTAATATTATTATAGTAAAGGTCTTTTATCCTATTGAGACAATATATCTCAGTAGTATATGTTCTTGTTACAGAGGAAATTGAAATGGGATATTCTGTAATGTAGATGATATGATGAAGCCGATGATAATGATGAAGAGGAGGATTAATATAATAATAATAATAATGATAATAATAATAATAATAATAATATAATAATAATAAACACACACTATGGAACCCTCTTGTTCATGGCCTCATGTATATGTGCTGCCCATACATCCCTATACTTAGGTAAATTTTCCTATCATACCCTGTAAAACACATCTCCCTCAAGTATTCTTCTTCTTCTTCATCTTCTAGGTCATGGAGCTAGGCCTGTTTCCACATCAAGAGACTGTATCGCTCCATCTAGTTATGGGACGCCCTACATTTCTTCTTCCTTTGGATTGCTAGTGAAGCAAAATTTGTAAGTATATTAGGTGTTATTCTTTCTATATGATGGAGACAGTTAGATGTTAATTTATAAATTTTACCTGTAACACTGTAGATGTTTAGTTCGATTCTTATTTCTTCTTTATATGTCTTATCTAACATTGTGTAGCCTGCTACTGAACGTAAAAATTTCATTTCAGCTATTTCTATTTCCCTTTTATCTGATTTATTATGTGTCCAATATTATCCCTCATAAATATTATTCCCTACTTAAAAAAACTTGAAAAACAATTTTCCTCTGGTTTTTCCCAGAACACATTTCCATTCCCTACTTACTGTACACTGTATACTATTCATTATCTTTTACGGTCTCACTTGCCAAAACATGGAATTCCCTTCCGTCCTATGTCAGAGACTGTCAAACTATAACATCCTTCAAAAACAAACTAAAGAATTATTTAATAACAAACTAACTTATACACCTCATTGATAGTATTCTTTTAACCATTAATAAATTCAATTATTTATGAAAAAAATATTAAGATTTACAAATATTTTCTTTTGCTTTGTTTTAAGTATTGTATAATCGTAAAATTAGTTTTCTATAACACATTATTTTCCTTTGTTTTTTATATACATTAGACAGGGACAATTTAATATGTTTTGCTTGTATACATTTTATTATTAGTTTTAGTCTTAATTTTAACTAACATTAACTGGTTGCAATTAGATCGTAATATAATAGATATTATCTTTTGATCAAATTTTTATTTAGTATTTAATATTAGAGTTAATTCAAATTGTTATATTCAGATTTAATATACGTTTGTCCTGGTGAGTGCAAGAGAAGGCCTCATGGCCTTAACTCCACCAGGCTAAATAAATCCAATCTAATCTAATAATTTGCATTCGTGCTTTGTTCTGCCCATCGCATTGTACTTAATTGTTCATATTACTTATCTTTTCCGATAAAGATAATGTAGCTCACTGTTTTTATAAGTCTTCTCCATTCACTAGTCTGTTCGTCTCTCTTTGGTACAAACATTTTCTTTAGAACTTTATTCTTAAATTTCGTATTTTTTCTTCTCCATTAAAATAAGAGACCATGTTTCGCATGTTCTTAGTATAACTGGAGAATAACATTAATTGTAATAATAATTACATGTATATATTTTTTATTTTCTATGTACAGATGTTTAATGTTTACACATATTTTTGTGCCTAAAGTTTTATTTTCCTTCTCCACTCGACACTATCCACCCATTCCATATCCTCCAGTCCCCTTGTTCTGAATCCAGTTCTTATTTCTTGCATCCCTGAGTTTGGAAGTCTTCCTTTTTTTGTCTTCCAAGTGGAAGCCATTTTAATATTTTTCTGGTAATGTTTCTTCTTGCATTCGTCGTACGTACCCACAGCAATCCAATTGTTAATATCACATGTAATGATAGTAATAATAACAATTATAATAATAACAACAATAATTCATTCATAGTGTTCTGCTCGATCGCAGGTCTTTCACTGCAAACTCAGCATTCTCCACTCGTTCCTTAACTCAGCTTTCCTTTTTGTATATGCATAAAAATTGTTACCGTGGAAAGACTCATTATGCCATGTTTGTAGCTTTACTAGGGATATATAGATGTGGTAGCTTCCCGTTTATTTCCACACCCCACTCTCTCTTCTGCATCTTAAAATCTTAAAAGATCTTAGGAAGGTCCCGAGGGGCTCCAACTTGGAGGTGAGGAGAGTGCATTTGGCTAAGTTACACCCTCCGGACTTCACCGAAATTCACCCCAGAGGTTAAATATCAGTTCCATCCGGGTGTCTGACCAGGTCAAGGATCCGGAAATCCTAATTAGCCTCAGCCCTCCACAATAATAATACTAACGTTAAAAAACAATGATTAAAAGTATTTGAACATGTGTTTGTTTGATATCACTGTTAATTGTTCAGTATAAAAATGTTTCCTTGTTAAGTAGGGTGCGTGTAGGCAAACAGTTTTCAGACACTTTTGAAATCCAGAATGGGTTGAAGCAAGGAGATGCACTATCTCCTCTACTATTTAATTTTGTACTAGAGCATGCCATTAAATCTTTAGAGAATGAGGAAGGCTTACAACTGAATGGTATTAATAAGCTGTTAGTTTATGCTGATGATGTAGTACTATTGGCCGATAGCGAGGAGATACTAAAGGCCAACACGCACACACTATTGTGTAACACTAAGAAATTAGGACTGCAAGTAAATATCAGTAAAACTAAATATATGGTCACACGTAGAAATACATTATATAATGGAAATGGACAGCTAATGACAAATGAGGGAAATTTTGAGGAAGTGGCTGAATTCAAATACCTAGGAACAATGATCACAAATAGGAATGAGATGCACAAAGAAATTAAACATAGGCTCAATTCTGGAAATGCATGCTATTATGCATTGCAGAGACTTTTTATGTCCCAACTCCTTTCAAAAAGCGTTAAGCTGAAAATATATAAAACTATTATTCTACCAGTTATATTATATGGGTGTGAAACATGGACTCTTACTTTAAGGGAGGAAAGGAGATTAAGAGTATTTGAGAATAAAGTTCTTAGGAAAATTTTTGGACCAAAGAGAGATGAACAGACAGGTGAATGGAGAAGACTACATAACAATGAACTACATGGTCTTTATAGGAAGCCAGATATAATAAGAACAGTTAAGTCTCGTAGACTGCGATGGGCAGGACATGTTGCGCGTATGGGGAATGAAAGACGTGCATGGAAACTTCTTGTAGGAAAGCCAGAAGGAAAACGCCCAGTTGGTAGACCAAGAATGAGGTGGGAGAACAACATTAACTATGATTTGAGGGAAGTAGATTATACAGGGAATGATTGGAAAGCATTAGCTCAGGATAGGGATGTATGGAGAGCTTATGTCCGCGCGGCCATGAACCTACGGGTTCGATAGTGCCAGTGAGTAAGTGAGTAAGTAAGTTAATACATTTGTGAGTCAGAAATGAAACTGAATTAAAATGATATCTGTAATTAATGGAACATATAATTAGGCATTCCGTTTAAACAAAGGATGTGTATCTCTGTCGATACAAATCTCCGTCATCTGTCACATTCTATCATGCATAACATTACATCAGTTGTCAGATAATGATCTGTCGATAACCTTCATATTTGAGATTGCCAATTACTGCTTGCTTTAACTCCTAAAAACAAACCGCTCTTGTTATGTTTCCTAGAAAATGTTTTCTTATTGTACTCGTATAATATATTGCATATTTAACATCCAGAAATACTACACAGGTCATCCACCATGTCATGTTTATTAAAAATAACTGCCTCACGACTAGTACTGTCTCAAAAAGAGTTAAAAATAAGCTAACGTTTGGACAATGCAATAATGTATAATATATAATCAAGTTCTGGAGTTATTTTTATTTATCTTAACTACATTGTACTTTGATTAGCAAGTTAATGTTGTGTTTAATCCAGTTATAAAAGTTTGTATATGATTACAGTTTTGTAATTTATATCGAGATATTTTTATTTTAACAAACTTACCCAAATAATAATGTAATCGCTTTATTTTACCTGGTAGAGTTAAGGCCTTAAGGTCTTGTCTACTACTCAACCAGGTTAGAAAAATACATAAATAAATGTAACATCTAAATGTCAATAAATAAAATTATTACATATTATATCTACAATTAAATTATTATTTACAATATAATTTGATTTACTCTCGATTTAATGAATGAAATAAAAATATAGAATACAAAGAATGAGAGAAAAAACACTATTAATGACATTAAATTCAGTTCAGGAGATACATTAATTATTTAAAGACCAGTAATTGTATAACCGTGACTTAAAAGTGTCAAGTATGCGGCAATCTCTGATATCTTGAGGGAGGGAATTCCAGGAGCGGGCGGAAGATTCTGTGAAAGAAATAGAATAAGAGATAGTGCTGCGGAGAGGGATTGTTAGCAGACTGTTATCTTGTGAGCTAGTGTTAATATTATCGGTAAGAAGATAACGTCTCAAATCTGAACTCCAGATAAGTAGGAGTGTAGGAATTCAGAAGCTTGAAAAGAAATGAAAAAGAGTGGAATTTACGTCTGTCACTAAGACGGAGCAAAAACAAAAACAATATTGAAGTGTTCGGAAGTATGATCATATTGGCGGATGTTGAAAATAAAACGAACGCAAGAATTATGAACACGCAGTTTCTGCGACAAGTCATAGTTCAGGTAATTATATAACGTTAGAATAATCTAAGCGTGGCAACACAATATTTTGCACAAGGGTTTGTTTTAATTAAATTGGGAGAACTTTGTTTAAGCGTGTAAAATGATATATGATGAAAAAAGTCTACTGCAATAAATAAGGAACTCTTGAAATGCATGGAATTATGCACCCCAACTTTCTTAAATAAATTAAACTAAAATCTATATAAAATTGCGATTTCTCCGGATATACTACATGGATATGAAAAATATGACGAATATTTTAGAATAAAATGCTTAGGAAATATTTGGACCAAATCCAGACAAACACACAGTTCAGTGAAAAAAAGAACAAAACAATAAATTGCATTATCTTTATGGAAACCATATGTAATAAGATTACCATCCATGCCAGTATTAGGCCATGTGACCTGTTACGGTCTCAAGGAGGAATTTTCCATCTGGCGCTTATTTGGAGTCCCAGTTATCTTTGGTCTTGAGGCTAGAAATGAGTAAATTACTAACGAAGCATAGCTTTTGTAATTATGTGAGATGGCATTCGTTGAATATGGGTTTTTCAGTTCTGGTAGTTTTTTATATGATGGAGAATGAGTTCTATACCCAATTCTCCCATAATTTACTCATTTCTTTTATAGACCCACTTTGTATAGCCTGCTATATGACCCATAAATCGAGTCTCATTTGCTGTTATTCAGCATTCATCTCTTCTTTGTATTGTCCATGCCACACTACCATTTCTTAATATGGTCTTGCAAGAACCTTATAAAGCCATAATCTTGTGTTCTTTTGTACTGTAGATGGTTTCATAATAGGCCTATTATTAATTATCCCCGTTGTTTTTGTGAAAATTGTGATTTTTTTTGTTATATCAGCTTCATCTTTTAATACAAATAGTTAAAGGGAATAACATGGGAAACATTGGGTCCTGATATCAAAATTGAGATGTTTACTAGTGTTGTGCATGTTTGATATGTGTTAAATAAAGTGCTAAAAGGTGGAGTCAAATTTCGAATATTTAGCGCCCGAATTTTAATTATAATGAGTCACAAAACAGCCACGTCCCGTCTGTGTCATCAACGCTGTCTCTCATCACAGTAGAATTTTCAAGAAACATATACCACTTTTCTTTCTGAAAACATTCAATAATTGAAGGGAAATGCTCTATCTTTGTTATTGGTAGCCCTGTCTGACGAACATTTTCGCATTTGGTTGCCCTGTTTGATCAGAGTGGATACTTCTGTTTTTAGAAGAAGACCTTGTTTATGTGATATTATTCAGAAGTGTAGCATTGGGTTGCTGTATTTTCAGCTCATAATTTTATGAGCAGTATTTAATAAATGTGGGTCGCATAAAGAAATTCGACGAAAGAAAGTTAATTGGAAACTACGCATAAGTTTTAAAAGTAAAGTAAGTGTTCGTGAGATTGTGGCTAACAGAACTGATACTAGATCATGTGTACCTAATAATAATATTGGTGCAAAACCCACTCAGGGTTATCGAGAACTAAACTAAAGTGTTCTTAAAATTTCATTGAAAGCCAAGTGAATCAATGTGTTTTAATTATAAAAAGTAAGATTCTGGAATTGCAAACAATAATATCTTGTCATGAGCATTGTGTAAGTTTCAATTAGCAAATATTGTAAGGTAGACGATCATATATACTCTCTTATAGAAAAAATTACTACTAGAGTTAACATGGCTTCTTCTCTGAGCATTATTTGCAGTAAGTATAAAATGAAAAATAATTTCAATATTTCAAAATATACTGAATTTGGTTACGATTTGAATGGCATGAGTGTTTATGCAATGAGATGAATTGTTAATGGATACAATTGCAGCATTAAATTTTCCTCTATTATGAATTTCTCAATACCTTACTCTAAATTTCATAAAACAAGTGTGTTCTAATGTTGAAAGAATGTAAGGAGAGAGTACGGTGCATACTTTCTAAAGATCTGTGGAGAACACTGGGATAATATACTGTAATGATTAGGATATGGAGATAGTAAAACACTTTATGCGAGTTATAGAGTGCAAACCATAAGGGGAAGACACACATTCTATTTGTTTTTTTATGCTAGATCAAGATGGGCAGGACATGTCCAGAGATTGGTTAATAGTGAAACGGTTAAATATCTAATGAACGGCCATCCGGATGGGAGAAGAAATGTTGGAAAAACTAAAGCTAGATGGATGGATGGATGGATGGATGGATGGATGGATGGAGTTTCGGAAGATATCCAAAGACTGGATGAACAGTAGTTCTAGTTACCCTTGATTGTTCAGTTTGTTGTTGCAAATTATAGCTCTTCTTGTGTATTTACTAACATTTTTAATATTATTAATTTTTCAAACAATTTATATAACATTATTTAATAACTTTAAGTATTTATTTAAATACGCAAATCACAACATTATAACACAGACAATGTTGTGATGCTGACTGCTATTTTGTCCACAGAGTATATTATTTAGTCTATGATTTTTCGTTCGCTGTGCGCTGGTTGGAACGGCGTTAGGAAGTGATAAGTAAGTGTACACCCATTTTTAATATACGTTTGGTAATTTTAATATTATTAATATATTTATTTTACATAGATTTGTGGATTTATTGCAATGATTATCCATTTAAATTTCAGAGCGACGTTTTGCCATCTAGCATAAGCTCTATAAACTTTAGTACGATATCGATAATAATCCATATGTGACAAGGATGATAATCGATATGTGGTTCAATTGTGGGTTATCGATGGCTCTATAAGTACTGGCGCATGCGCACTGTTGGTCTGCATGAGTTTGAAAATATGTCAGGTAACTTACAGTATTATGACGATCTTGAAGAAGATTTTCGGGCTGTAGGCCGTGGTGAGGCTTCAATTTCCCGACGTTTCGCCAGAGACTGCGTCTGGCATCCTCAAGGATGCTGTCTCGGCGAAACGTCGGGGACCTTCAAGCCTCAATACCACGCCTACAGCCCGAAAATCTTCAAGATCATCATAGCAACCCCGGCCGTGAAAGCGTAAATCAATACAACTTAAAATGCTGTTTTTCCTAAAGACTTAAAATTCGGAATTGGTGCAAAGTCGCCAGGAATAGAGAGGTCTGGAGGTGAGGCTATGACTCGAACCGGGTTGTTATGCCAAACGTGATGATGACTAGAAAGTGTTAACTTAGGATAGGGATTTATGAAGAGTTCGTTTCAGTATTCGGTAATACCAGTGATTTGTAGGTTTAGTTTAGTTATAGATAAACAAGTAAACGCATTTAAGTTAGCGGTCACTAGAATTATTTATAATACTTTATTGGACCAACGGTTTAAAATGTTATAAAAAAACGCTCACTTAGACATTCAAGTGTCTATAAACATTTACCGTGACCTATTTTATTAATTTCCTGAGGATTTTGTAGCATGCCGTCTACTATATGAACAAGATACGTTAAATATATAATTGGTACGGGTTGCACTGAATGGCTAATATCCCTATGTCATATGGAGAACTTTGTTTCTGCATCTGTTAACACTGCATTTGCACTGGTTAGTCAATTTGGTCGTTGGATTTTAGCTGGGATGGATTCTGTACTTCTATCCCTTTCTCTCTCTGTTTGTATTCCATTCTGCTTGATGTTGGTTCAGCTTTTTGTTTCCTTCTGAATGGAGGAACTCATGTTCACTATCTCTGCGACACACTCTATTATCTTAGTGGACTGTGTCTCCCGCAGTCATAACATTTTCAAATATTAAAATAAATATATCATCAACATGGTCCCTTTGTTACTTCAACGTATTTATCTACAGAAATGCTTAGGATTTAAATTAAATTAATAGGAATGTTAAAAATAATATTGTTTTTAAATTCAGCTGTTACAGTTTTAAATCTCTACTTTTTTAATTATCGTATCTCTCCCCAGAAAGCGAGTTACCGCAGTGACAAAGAATATCTTATATTAAATTAACTAGCTAATACCCGGCGTGCGCTGCTACGCCTAAATGAATCAAAATTAATGAGCTTTTATGTTTAGTTGAATAAATAAAAGGAAAAATAATTATAAATTTATACTTTTAGATACCCCGTGTTGATTACCCGGCGTTGCCCGGGAATCTATTTATCCCGATCTTCTTGACAAAAATGAGCTGAAATACGAAAATTAATGTGTTTTATGATTAGTTAAATAAGCGAAATGAAAAATCTATATCCTAATTATTTTAGATACCCCGGTGCTGTTTACCTGGCGTTGTCCGGGAATCTATTCATCCCGTTCTTCTTGGCATAAATGAGCTGAAAGACAAACATGAATGTACTTCTTATGATTACTTGAATAAGTAAAATTAAATATAATTATAAATGTATACCGTAATTATTTTAAGATTCCCCATGCTGATTACTCGGTGTTGCCCGGGAATTTACTTATCTCGATCTTCTTGGTATAAATGAGCCAAAAGACAAAATTCGTTATTGTGAGTTATCTGTAAACGTATACCCGCCATGTGCTGCTATGCTTGCACATGTACTTGTTTCGATCTTCTTGGCATCAATGAAAGACAAACATGGTTATTGTGAATTATCCGTAAGAGATAAACATATGCTGTCGAGGTCTTTTTTTAGAGCTTTTTGAGATATTCAACTTTGTGTATATTAATTTTGTGTATTTGTTATGTTTAGGCAGAGTAAGCCATTTAAGCGTCCAAAGAGCTACTTTTTTCATGTTTTCCACTACAAAGGGCGATTTTAAGGGTATAGGAGTAGAGTATTACAACTCTCTTATAGCCTATGTTCATCCCGGGAATCTCCTGAACATTTTGCAAAAAGCCCCATCACAATCGGATCAACGGTATGGCCGCGCATAAAGTACGAACAAACAAACAAATATTTTTATATATTAGAAGATTATTCAGATAAATGAAGAAATTAAATGTTGACTTAAAGCAAAACAATTCAGTTCATTGTCTTTTTATATTCTAGGTAATCTTCTCTAAATTGTGGTTTATACGTACTAAACTGATATATTGCGTAAGAGAAAAGGCAGATCATAAAAAATGGGTTCCTAAGATGTATATTCGGTCTCATATGGGAACAGGATGGGAATGAACGACGCTTCTTAATGAGGAATTCCACATTTTTTATAGTTTTCCTGAATAGTACTTTCAGGGTTATACGTAAAGGAGATTGAGATAGACATGTTATGTATTTCAAATGGGTGAAAGTGCAAATGAGTCGACCGCGGTGGACTAGTGGTTATATTCTTTGCTTCTATTTCCTAAGGTTGCTGGTTCAAGCCCGTATGGGGCCGATGTATTCTTTTAGGATAATAAAATCCAAGTACTGAGGGTACTGGGTACTGAGTCTGAAGATTTTCAGGCTCGTAAAAGATTCTTAAGCCTGAATAAGTAGGCCTGAAATCAAAGTATACCGACCTTCTTCATTCTAGTTGCCTACTAGATGTTTCATTGGGTCGGTATGTTGACCGCATACCATTCATGACATCTGTAATAATTGTAACTAAATTAACTTGGTCTAGTAATCCCTAACAAAGGAGAGGCTAATATAGGGATGTTACGCCATTGTAGTTATATGTAGGTATAAAGTGGAAATGCTTTCAAGATTTATATTTAGAAATGTTCGGGGAAAAAGACCATTAAGATTGATATTCAGATGTAACTTAGGTAATTTGATATCGGGGATATAAACTGCATACAGTTGTCTGAGGATAGAAACCAGTTAGGAGGACTTGAGCGAATGCAGTATTGAATCTACAGGTTAAAACATACTGAGTAGTTAGTTTGGATCCATTCAGAACTAGCATTTTTTTTTTTTTTGCTTTGTATGACGTTCTTCACTTGCAGTGAGACCGAAATAAAATTTCAGTACTGAAACTCTACTTTACCCGACGGCAATCATTCCTTTTTTTGTCCTAAGAGGAATTCAATGAAGTGGAACTAATTTATTTTTCTGCCTTTTCGCTTTATACATTTTTTCATGAATTATTTAGAAATATCCCGTTCCGCGTTGCATAGATTCCGTTTTATGCAAAATAAATGCACGTAAAATTACTATTATTTCGCCCGGACCGATACATTTGTTCACATTGGACAGATTTCCGCATTATTCATATTCCGGATTAAACAAGTTTTACTGTATATCAAATGGCAACATTTCAGTGTAGTAGTGTAAGAAACTTACATACATAAGGACTTTATTAAATAAAAGTAAGATACATACAATGTTATTTACAAATATGGATCGCACGGGCAGTAAGCCGTACGTGCTGTTGACAGTCCGTTACAATAAGTTCATGTTTGGTAATAATATACTTAAAACAAGAAAAAAAGAAATACAATAATATTACAATTAGATATCAATACAAAACTTAGTGCATGAACTATAAATCTGGAATAGTTTCGATTCAACACCCATGTAATCATTACCGCTTTACCTAAAAGTAGGTTATTGACCTCATATGGAAATAAATTTAAAGTGAACTGAATGATATGTGGAATGTTTTGGTAAATCCGCAACAGGGCTGTCGTTAACAGGAATTTGAGAGTTTTTCTAACATGCAGTATATACTATAGTGGCTTTCTATCCGCGGCGACTGGAAATAATCGCCAACACAACGTATCAATTTAAAAGCTTGCGTTGGAATTCCGCATTATTCCGCACCACTGATCCACAGTGTACATTTAATTCACATCCATTGGTACGCAGTTTGAGGGGGATTTTTTTGTGAAAAGTGTGTGATTCTAAAAAAAAATCTGGACTGCTCAATAGGCAAGTGGTAAAAAAAAACGAGCGCACAGCGTCGGTTTTCGAATATAACAGTTTGTTCCACAACCAATAAAACAATCGCTGCTAGCATTACCACCATCATAATTAGCATTTCAGATATAATTAGCAGTGTAAACTATGATAACATGTTTATCCACATAATAACATTGTAATTACAACTTTTCATTCAGGTTTTTTTTTCCACATCATCTATATATTAATACGTGAAGAAAAAACGTTGTACCCTTTATTAAGCACATTACTATTTGGCATAATTAAAGTTCATATAGAGAAGGGGTGCAGAAAAATAAAATACATGTATATAATGTGTTACAAATAAACTAAATTAAACAAAATAAAATAAATCGTCTCTAAGGAATTTATGTGTATTACTCATTCATTTGTGTACTCATTCATTTGTTTACGTTCATACTGAAAGAGCATTGTTGCAAAAAAAAAAATTGTGTAGCAGCAATGCGAATTGACTTACTCTCGCGTTTTTATTATTAGTGGTTTAAAAAAAGGGAGTACATTTTATTATTTAAATTTAAATTAAACCTTGTTTAATCTTGTTTTCGGTAATTTCATTACACATTTTTTAATATATTTAGATATTTGCTCCTACTTACATTATGCCCCGACATAGAACATTGATGGGTTGGAGTGAGATACAAATAAGAAGGGATATATTATATTTCTGTACACGTAACAATAAGCCAAATGCAAATTTAAATAGTATAAATCGTATACAAATGTCTAATGGCGTTGTTTTTTGAATATGGTTTAGCCAAACTATACCACATATTTCCTATCGTTCGTATGTTTAAAATAAATCCAAAATTAATGCATAATGACGTATTTGTGATAAACTTAAAATTGTGATGAATTACGATCGAATTTCGACCGCTGGGCGACCACTAGTTCCAATTATTCTACCTCATGTTTTTAGATATGCCTATAACACAAACAAATGCTCTGGGAAAGTCACATGTAGATAGGAACCAAGCACTAGACGGGTACAAAGGCGAAAATATCCCTGTGTAAGTGGTTAGACGTATTACATGTCCACCCCGAAAACAAAAAAACGAAAAATAGGAACTCTATCGTCATTGCCATTACCTCATTTAAATAGGGTAGAAGTAGGCTCAAATAGGTATGTGGGTAGATTTAAAATATTATTCGTTAGGTAATATAATCATAAGTTATAGCTGGTTGCATATGTGCTGTTTCCTCGAAAACAAATACGGTAATTTATTCCTATATTATCGTTTAATAACAATATGTAAATTTTAATCGGTTGCTATGTACCGAGTTTGATTCGGAAAGAAGCAAACATTTTGGTTGTTACAGCGTTAAAATCACAAATACGCACATATATATATATATATATATATATATATACACATTAGCTAAGGTTAATTAAATTATATGGTATAGCTGAGACGAACCAAACATGACGGTTGCTAGTCAATTTTTAATTTCGGATTTCAGTAAACCTTTACTTTTAATTGTCAGATTTCGCTCATTTTTTGGATAATACTTATCTCGGTTTATTTTAATGGGATATACTGAGTTTCGTTGTGAAACATCGAAAAGTTTGACCGCTAGGGCGATTTTTAAATGTTTACTCAGGTAATAGTTTTATAGGGTCTAATTGTGAATCTGAACCATCCAGGGACCAATTCAAACAACACACAAAATGTCATCAAAATCGGTCAGTCGTTTAGACAGTTTTTAATTTCGATTTTCAAGTCAATCTTCACTTCTAATAGTCGGATTTCGCTCATGTTTGGATAATACCTACCTTGGTTTATTTAGTACGATATACTGAGTTACGCTTTGAATCATCAAAAAACGTGACCGCTAGAGCGATTTTGCAATTTTTACATCTGGTAAACTCCTTCACCTAATAGTTTTATATTGTCCAATTTTGAATATATGCCATCGAGAGACCCAATCAGATACGCACAAACATTTTGATCAAAATCGGTCAAGTCGTTTAGTAGGAGTTCAGTGACAAACACGCGTACAAAGTAATTATGTGATATAAAGATATATTCAGTCTTGAACATTTTCATGTCTAATGAATAGGATCGATGATCGACTTTTTTTAAAATCAGCAATATGTTCATGAGAACAAAGCCAATAGCTATTTTCCTTAAGAATTAACAAAAAATGTACTATATAAAATGAAATTATATGTAACATGATTTTTAAGAGTAAAAATAAATTTCTCAGAAACTATAGGTGGAAAAAGTCATATATGTATCATATTAATTGCAAAGGCTTCAATAAAAATTCCAAAATAAAAAATAAAATCTCAAATTAATTAATTGAAAACAACTTCAATAAAATTCAAAATATGATTTATAGCAGAAAACCTTTCATAGATAACCGGGAACCCCAGAATAATACAATTTCTCTTCTCTGGGTTCCTAGTAAGCGAACAAAAGAATAGAATCGTGGGAAATGTGATATAAATTTTAATGATATATTACGTTATTGATCTTAATCTTATAGAAATTACCATATTAATCAAAATTTTATTTACTATTATTGGACGATAGTAAGGAGATACTAAGGGAAAAAAACACACACACTCTATTGAGTGACACTAAGAAATTGGGACTCGAATAAACATCAGTAAAACTAAATATGTTCACACATAGAAATACATTATATAATGGGAATGGATGGCTAGTGACAAATGAGGAAAATTTTGAAGAAGTGGCTCAATTCAAATACCTAGGAACAATAGTTACAAATACAGTAGGAATCAGATGGACAAAGAAATTAAACATAGGCTCAATTCTGGAAATGGATGTTATTAAGCATTACAGGGTCTCTTGACGCCCCAACTCCTTTCAAAGAAAGTTAAACTGAAAATATATAAAACTGTTATCCCAGTTATGGTATATGGTTGCGAAACATGGACTCTTTCTTTAAGGTGGAAAGAAGATTACGAGTATTTGAGATTAAAATTCTTACGAACATTTATACACCAAATAGAGATGAACAGACCGGTGAATGGAGAATACTGCATAACAATGAGCTACATGGTCTTTATAGGAAGCCAGATATAATAAGAACAGTTAAATCTCATAGCATCGATGGGCAGATCATGTGACACGAATGGGGAATGGGGAATGGAAGAGGTGCATGGAAGCTTCTTGAAGTAAAACCAGAGGGAAAACGCCCAGTTGGTAGACCAAGAATGATTTGGGAAAATAACATTAATAATGATTTGAGGAATGTAGATTATACAGGGGATGGTTGAAAAGCAATAGCTAAGGTATGTATGGAGAGCCTATGTCCGCGCGGTTATGAATCTACGTGTTCAGTAGAACCAATAAATTGTAAATTAATTTAATAATAAATATAAATATCCTCAATTCGTGTCCAACTCACGGTCGGTACGAGAGGCGAGATAAGATGATGCCCACTATAAAGGGTTTGTCAATTAATATTAGGGTTAATTGTGATTTCTATATTCTAATATATGTTTGTCCTGATAAGTTTGAATGAAGGCCACAATATCTTAACTCTACCAGTCTAAATAAATAAATATATGAAAATAACTAATTAAATATATTTGAAATTCAATTGCATCAGAGCCACAATAAATATAAGTCGGAAACTAAAAACGTTTCACTCACGAAAAAAAAATGCAAGTTTGCTATGTGAATTATTATCGACGAGTAAGAAGTTATAAGTAATGCCACGAGTGATTTCCAATTTATTTAGAGCATTTGGAAATATAAAGTGGCATTTGTTAGGACTATTTAACGAATAAAATTAATCTCTTTGCTCAAAAATCACTATTTAAATATAGTTACCAGTTTTTAAAATATTTATATATTTAATGTAAACGGCGATGTTTGAAAACAAATAAGAAATGTGTGGTTATGTTTATTCACTGCAACTTCATCATATTATTTATTACCAAATAGGATCGCTTTCAGCGATAATCCACTAAGATCGCAATATTGTAAGAGTGCACCGTAGTGGAGATAAAATGAAACACATCAAACTGCATATTTTAAGTTATAACCAAGATTATAGGTTATTAATTAGTATTTTTTTAGGAAACATCTCAGTAAAATCGTTTATTTAAAAACACAAGTATTGAACACACAGTCATCAAATGTGTAGTTCGAAGGATTCTGTTCATTATTTGCTATATTCAACGTATTTGTTGGAGAGTCGTCACTGCAAAATGCTCTGACCTGTTTAGAATAATTAACCCGTCAGCGTGGAGCGACGTGACGTGTACGCAAGTTGAATTCTTCAGCAAATGCGGAACGACGTGACGTGTACGCTAGCTACACGCACTGCTTTAAACTGTAATTATGACCCTTGTGTTTACATTAACTATTTACCGTTTATAAAAATTTTATGTAGAGACTTCAAAGTTTATATTAGTGCACATATTAACTGATTACGGCCCTCAGTAACAAGTTAAAATAATTTTATATTTGCATTTATTCTTGCGGTCTCTGACATTTTTCTTAAATTTATAACTTGATAAAGGATTTCTTATAAAACTAAATTCACCTTTTTTTTGTAGATTAGCTTGTTATCAAATTGAATCTATTTACAAATCTCTTCATTTTTAATAATAATGTCGAAAAATTCAGTATATATAAAGGCTCAACAAAGTTATTTCCGATTTACGCTATAGTACAGGACCACAACAGTAAATTTCAGATATATGTATATTTCAAATGACGATGTCCTTACATTATGGAAAGGTAGTTAGTCTACAATTCACTCAGTATCTAAAAGGTAAAGTGGTCCACTACAGACCTTAGAAGGTTCTTGGGATATTAGGAGGTTTAGGCTCCCACTTTTTCTAGACTATCCGTACTTGATATAAGCCGAGTACTTATCTCTGTCTGACGGCCCATAACAAGCATCTGCTACTCATTTCAGTTAGAGGCTGAGTCTACCCCGGGGTCACAGTGCCGCCTGAAGGTTTGGTTCAGTTTAAAAATCCTGATCCACCGGGACTCAAACCCTCGATCTTCTGGCTTGTAGCATGTTGATCTTTTAAGTCCACACCTCCGGTGAAACTATTCTAGTCATATTTCATCAACTGGTTTCAGTTTGGAAACCAGAAGAAAGACATTGAAATTTAGGGTTGATGAAGGTCTTTTAGCACAACAGGTCTGATGTGTAGAAAGACAATTTTTTGAAGGCACACGACCTAAAATAATGTTTCCAAAGTGTTAGGAAGACATATTTGGAGAAGGCTGCCCCCCCCCCTACAAGAAAGAAGGTCAGCGCATAGAAGCAATGTGTTTGTAATAAACATGGACAAAGTAAACACAAGGGGAAAAAAATCACTTATTGTTGCCCGAGTGTCAAACAGCTGGTTTACATTTTGAAGATTTATCACACCAATTTTTGAAGTTCATTCTTTTTTTTTAAGACCCTTCTCTTTGTGTAAATATTTCGTTTTGTTGTTGGGTAAAGCCGGTTCTCTGAATTCTTCAAAGAATCCCTAGTGCAATTCACTGTGTCACTTATGTGAGAAATTTACAAAAAGGACCTATTTCAACTGTGGCACAACAACCATAAATAAGTCTGCCAAAAATGCAGAGATGTTACGTGAGAACCGTAACAAATTCAATTAATTAAATATTATATTAAGGGTTCACCATAAACGAATTGCAAAAACATTTAATTACTCAAGATATATCAATTTAAATGCGTTATTGGAATACTGGCACTGAACGGCTGAGTTTAAATACCGGTGAACTTCCTCCCACATCACAGTATTCCCGGCTATTTAAATACATCCACTCTGAAGGGTTAAAAAGAATGAGATTTCTTTATATTGGTAAACAGAATGCGGTAAATAGCGAGGTGTCGTTGGTTGTAAAATAAAATTAATTGAAACGTGATTGGTCATTGACTCCCACTTGGAGCATGACTTAAATAGTGAATGAAAATATCAACACCTCCCAACTATATTAGGGAAGCTCTCACATAGACATAAATGGAGATAAGTTTTTCATGGTGTTGGATGTGAAGCGGTCAGTTACTGTATGAGCATTTGGCGAGTGCAGTAGTCATGAATATGCATGCAATTTGTGTTGGTTATCACAACTCTTCTTACACGACGTCACCGCGTCACGTTCATTTGCACTCCCACACCGTGCTATGTGTGCGATTAACTTGCATACAGACAAGAACTTCGACTTCTTACACAGGGTGAGACAAAATAATACACGTACTAAAAGGCAGGATTTGCTATTTCTCATATGAAAAACTATCATCTCGGCGTCACAGCAGTTCTTGGGTTCATTCTCGTTACTTCCTATCTCTCTGTCTACCTACAAAACTGTACATAATTATATAGTATGTTTTATAAACGCTGTAGTATTTAATAATATATTACGATGCGAAGTTGGGAAGTGATTTTTTACAGAATCGAGGGAAATGTTTAAAAACCGAGCGATAGGAGGTTTTTAATTTCCGAGATTCTATAAAACCCTTCAAAAACTTGCGTTGAACATTATTTTTTGCGCGATGGTGTTTTCAAAATAATAAATAAGAGTAAAATAATAACGTCTTTGTTGGAAATATTTGCGTTCATTACAACCAACTGACTAAAGTTAACAGTGTGGGCAATGGTTATTAGTTGAAATTACAGGAGGCCGTGACACCGATCAGTTTTAAAATGGCAGCAAGTTCGTATTTGTTTTATATTGTTTCAAATAAAGTTCAGTTCAAGTAAAATGCACTGACTTGTTTCGAATAATCTATTCTTTTTTGTATATTCATTGAATGTGGAATACATAGAGGGTAGTGACAGCTAATGGCAAATGAGGGAAATTCTGAGGAACTGGCTGAATTCAAATATCTAGGAACAATAATCACAAACAGGAATGAGATGCACAAGGAAATTAAACATAGACTCAATTCTGGAAATGCGTGTTATTATGCATTACAGAGACTCTTAACTTCCCAACTCCTTTCAAAAAACGTTAAATTGAAAATATGTAAAACTATAATCTACCAGTTACATTATATGGATGCAAAACATGGACTGTTACGTTAAGGGAGGAAAGGAGATTACGAGTATTTGAGAATAAAGTACTTAGGAAAATTTTTGGACCAAAGAGAGATGAACAGACAGGAGAATCGAGAAGACTGCATAACAGTGAATTACATGGTCTTTATAGGAAGCCAGATATATTGAGAACAGTTAAGTCTCGTAGACTGCGATGGGCAGGACATGTGGCACGAATGGGTAATGAAAGACATGCATGGAAGCTTCTTGTAGGAAAACCTGAAGGAAAACGCCCAGTTGGTAGACCAAGAATGAGGTGAGAGAACAACATTAACTATGATTTGAGGGAAGTAGATTATACAGGGGATGTTTGGAAAACATTGGCTCAGGATAGGGATGTACGGAGAGCTTATGACCGCGCGGCCATAAACATATGGGTTCGATAGTGCCAGTGAGTGAGTTAGTTAGTTAGTAGTGGTTTTGCTTCCCACACGTGGTTTGTAATATGTAATATTACAGTATAGTTATTTTATTAAGTATGGTTATTTAGGTTGGCAACCCCGAAACGTAGGAAGTTTAACTTTCAATCATGGATGCCATTGCTGTAAGTACGAAAAAACGCACTATTGCGCAAAAAAAGTATTTTTTTTTGCACGATAGTGCGTTCTGACGTACTTAAAAGAATAGCGACCATGATTAAAAGATCAATTTCCTAAATTTCGGGGTTGCCGAACCATAAATAACTGAATACCTATACTGTAATATTACAAATTACCTACCTAGGGCGGGAAGTAAAATCACTGCCCATTATGTACTCTACGTATAACGTATATACAAAAATATATCCATATATACTTTATACGAATTAAATAACTGCATATTAAATGAACTGAACTTTATTTGAAACAACATAAAACATTAAATTCTCACTTTCCGTCATTTTAACCCTGATTGATGTCACAGCCTACTGCAGTCTCAACTAAATAATTTGCCAGATTGCTAAGGTCAATTAGTTATTTATAATGAACGCAATTATTTCCAATAAAAATGTTATTATTTTATTATTATTTTGAAAACATCATAGTGCAAAAAATAATGTACAACATACGTTTGTGAAGTGTTTTATAGAATCTCGGAAATTAAAAACTCGCTATCTCTAGGTTTTTAATCATTTCCTCGCTTGTATAAAAACCACTTCCCAAACTCACGTTGTAATGTACTATTGCATATTATCTCAATTTGCTAGTTGAGAAGATAATGTCCTAAGGCCTTTCTTTGTCAGTTGAAATAAAAAAATACTATTTTTATTATTAATATTATTATTATCATCAACTTCTTCTATTTACCTTCATTTATTTACTAATTCCGTCTATATTCTATCTCTAAGGTTTCAAAAACTTACGGCGTCCGTTAATGTAAATGTCTCTTTATCTACTACTAGCTAATACCCGGCGTGCGCTGCTACGCCTAAATAAATGAAAAGTAATATGCTTTTATGTTTAGTTGCATAAGCGAAAGGAAAAATAATTATAAATGTATATCGTAATTATTTTATGATTCGCCATACTGATTACCCGGTGTTACCCGGGAATCTACTTATCTCGATCTTCTTGGCATAAATGAGCTAAAAGACAAAATTCGTTATTGTGAGTTATCCGTAAATGAATGCCCGTTATGTGCTGCTATGCTTGCACAGGAATGTACGTACTTGTCCCAATCTTCTTGGCATCAATGAAAGACAAAAATAGTTATTTGTGAGTTATCCGTAATAGATAAACAAATGCTGTCGCGGACTTGTTTGTAGAGCTTTCTGAGATATTCAATTCTATGTACTAATGTTTGTGTATTTGTTATAGTTTAGGCAGCGTAAGCCATTTAAGCGTCCAAAGAGCTACTTTTTCACGTTTTCCACTACAAAGGGCGATTTTTAAGGGTGTAGGAGTTGAGTATCACAACTCTCTTATAGCCTATGTTCATCCCGGGAATCTCCTAAACATTTGCAAAAAGCCTCATCACAATCGGATTAACGGTATGGCCGCGCATAAATTACAAACAAACAAACAAACTAGCATTCATTTTTATGTATTAGAATTATAAAAAAATCAATGACGCTTTAGTTCTTAGTTCCTTTGCAATAAAACATCTACCTAAACAAGCTATCAAATCATAAAATACAGGTTCAACAAAACGTAAAATAAAATTTAATTATGATCCCTTATAACAACGTAAATAAACTTTCCTTGACTTTTCTGGAAGTATGTTATTAGTTGCATCTTGGACTACTATTAAAATGTTTCCTGGTGAACCGTGAAAATCATCTTCTCCGCTCTTTTTTACTTTAAATTCACATATGAAACTTGCATCCTAAATTTCAGAATATAACAACAATGTATGTGATTTATTGTGCCTCTTTGTTTTCGTCAAAGCTCACATTACTTTTTGTCTTGACATACTGTTTCCGCAATAAATACATTTCATCAAATATGCAACATATACTAAATTACTCTGAACGTAGGTAAACTATTATAGATAATACATGGCAGCAGATCTATAGGACTGAAAATTAATGAAGAAAAAACAACATTTATGCAGTTCTCTAACCGACCTCTAGCTAAAGACCAACCAGAAATAGGCGAATATAAATTTAAAATTGTGCATGCATTTAAATATCTGGCCACTATAATCACTGATGAAAATAATATTAATAAGGGAATAAGGAGCAGGATTTTCCAAGCCAAGAGATGCTATTATGCACTAAAGGACCAATTAAAACCAAAAGTATTCTAAGTCTGGGTGCAAAACAAAAAATCTACAAAAAATGCTGAGGTCAGTTACTATTTATGCGGTTATTACTTTCTAGGTGTCCTATATGGCGTGAGGAATGTGTGTGTGTGTGTGTGTGCTCTAATAAAGTCCACTTAACGTTCGTGCTTCGTGAATATGCGCTAGGCGTATAGATGACGTTAATGTGCTCTATTTTCAATTTACGTACCACTTCTGTAGATCACTTTATTTGGATGGTGTATTCTTGTATTGCTGATAGAAAAATCAATGGAATATGGAAAAATAATAAATTATTCCAAAAAAATACTTAAAATGTACAACAAGAAATGAAAAGTAAGTAATCTGAACATCAATGATACAAATATAGAATAAGTAAAATCATGTAAATATTTTGATTCAACTGTAAATGGGGGAAAAAAAACTATACAGAGGAAGAAATTGGTGAAAGAATTCATTTGGGCAATAAAGCTTACTATGCAAATAGAATACTATTCAAAAGTAAACTCGTCTCCAGATTAACTAAAGTTAAACTGTATAATACAGTAATAAGACCGATTGTAACCTATGGCTGTAAAACATGGGTACTGAAGGAGTCTGATAAACAAAAACTATTAATCTTTGAAAGGAAGATCTTACGAAGAATTTTTGGACCAATTAGTGAAAGCGATGGCACATGGCATATACGAATGAACTCTGAATTGAATAATCTAATACGAAATAAAAATGTAATAAACCACATTCAAGTTCAAAGACTGCGCTGGTTTGGACACATACATAGAATGCAGGAAGACAAGCTTCTAAGAAAAATATACAAATGGAAACCAATATGCACCAGAACAGGTGAACGCCCAAAAAACAGATGGCAGGATGATGTTATAAAATATATATTAGAAATAAAAATTGGACATTGGCCAGTCTGTATACAGAATAGATCTAAGTGGAAAAAAATTGTTGAGGAGGCCAAAACTTCAATGAGGTTGTAGTAGCCTACTAAAAAAGAAGAAGTATTATTACATTGTGTGCAGAGAAGGGTGTAGGATGAGTTTATGTTTATGTGTTTGTGTAGAGCAAAGAGTGTTGTATAAAGGATGATGAAGGAAAGAAAAATAGGAGATGAAACCCGGTGCCAGCACGTAGCATACCCCCCCTGAAAACACCAAGAGGGTCTGAAGTCCCCATACGACGGCCCAATAGCTATCAACGGTACCACATATCTTCTCAATATATACAGCCTATTGCGGAGGGATTTGCAAATTATTGCAAGTATCTGGTACAGAGTTTATCGATTAAAAATTGTATATTCGATATTGAACATTTTACAATTTAATTAATTTAATTAATTTTACAATTATAATTTTCAATCCTGCTCGGATTGTTTGCATTCCTGTTTTTTATATTACCAAATTATGATACCTAAGGCATTTTCACGTGTTATGAAATAATTAAGCTATGTTGGGGTAAGTTCACTTTTCATTTGGAATAACCGCAAAACTTTAAATATGTTAATTAATTCTCATCGGTTGCTAGGTAACTGAAAGCGCATCTACACCAGCATGTATTAAATTATTTGCATTAATATCGCAGGGGAACTGTAGGTTATCACTTTTCGAAAAAAGAAACTCAATAAGTTGTAAAAGTGATTATGACGATCTGTGATTGGTTCGATTGTGGATGGGTTTGGGAATTGCGTAGGTGATGACATGACCACTCATGTTTCCAATCAATCAGGTGATGTTTCGATTACTGTGAATGATTTGGTATTGAAAAGGCAATTCCATAGCATTCATACAAGACAACACAATTATTCTTTAATAATTTGTGCGTCGTGTAAATACACCTCTGTTGTATAATGCCTAGAAAAAGAGTTTTTTTCACTCAATTCTTGGTTTGTATTTATTTTTTTCCTACTTGTCTGAATAATTTCGATATTGACAAATATACATAAACGTATACAAATAAAGCTCAAGTATATTTCGTAAAATTCTTCTTCTTCTTCTTCGGCTTTCCCCCACTTATAGGTTCGTCGTCTTCAGTTTCCATTTATTTCTATCATTTCAGTAATCTTATTTCGAATTCCTATCATCCATTATAGTTCTGACATAAGTTTTCCATTTTAATCTTGGTCTGCCACGTTTATTTCTTCCACGCATTGATATATATTTTTTGGCCATCTTTCATCTTCCATTCTCTGTACATGACCATACAATTTAAGAGTTTGATTTTCAATCCTCTTAACAACAGATATTGTGACATTCATTTCTCTCCAGAGGAATTAATTAATTAATTATTTTATCTTATCTTGTTTTTTAAAGACTTCTTCTAGGATAATCAAATTCAACTCTTCTAATTTTCGTAATATTATGAATTGAAATATCTCCATGAACATTTTAGATTTAGGCTGAGTTGAGAGTCTGGTCCTGTATCTCAAGATGTTCATTTATCCATAATTGTTTTGGTATTCTCTGCCTCTATTTCCTTTAGGTAGATACTGGAAAACCTTCTTTTGTAAAATATTTCAAACCATTCTTTGGAGGTAATTTGATTCTTAAACTCCGTAAGACGCCTATAGTCACTGCGATATATATTCTTGAAGAAACGAACGATAGCATAAGACAAGGAATGCCCACCTCAGTTTTAATAACACTTAGAGTCTGTATTGAAATAATTATAAATATAATTTGACCGGGAAATTTACCAGTATGGTTAGCAGCTAATAAAATTCAGGAAACCTATCATTAACTCTTCTAGGTAATACCTATCCTTCGCTCCAATTCACTTTTTCATTTTTGTATGAATACAAAATTGAGTAGCGTAGTTGTTTAAGGAAATGCCCTGCAATCCGGAAGGCGGATGGTTCTAGTCCCGGTGGAGTCATGATGTTAAAACCTGACCCAAACATTCTGATGGCATCATGACCTTGGGTTGACTCAGCCTCTAACGGAAATGAGTACCAAGCGCCTGTTCTGGATGTAAGGGCGGACGTCACCCAAGGTTGACAAGCGGGAGCTTTAACCACCTGAAGGATATCCTGTGGCCTGTAGTGGGATCCTTTACCTTTTACATT
Source organism: Diploptera punctata (assembly GCA_030220185.1). Classification (NCBI taxonomy): domain Eukaryota; kingdom Metazoa; phylum Arthropoda; class Insecta; order Blattodea; family Blaberidae; genus Diploptera; species Diploptera punctata. The sequence continues at coordinate 846,889 of JASPKZ010007395.1, forward strand.
ATTACTACGTATTAACACTTTTAGGTAATATCGATCCATCGCTCCATTTAATTTTTTTATTCTTTTTACACGCTTTATATTAGCTTGACTTGTATCTGCCTAGCTATGTAAGGGACTTGTATCTATGTAACGGAATCTTTGAACACGATTTTCACCCACTTCAGAACATTGGATCGACTTGAAACTTTATGTACGTGTAAAGGACCCATGAGAATACAATAATATCATAATTGTTTTCTAACATCCTGGCCAGAATCATCAGAAAATCAAAAAAATAAAAAACCGGTATAATAGGTTGCGGACTTATCGACTTTTTAGTCAGTCGTTGTAAGAGCTCAGTTGGTAGAACGGTGGACTGTAGTGGTATATAATTTCAGTAATCCATACGTCGCTGGTTCAAATCCGGCCCGTACGATTTTTTTAGAAGAGTATTAAGTAATTAAATTTTCATGGGATTCCGGTTTATGACAATCAACTAAATTAAAAATTTAAAAAAGTTAATAATAGTTTAAAAAAACCAAAACAACACGCTTTATTAGAAAACCGAACTAAAAAATGAAAAATAATTTTAATTTCCAACACGCTTGGGATACAATTAAAGTTGTCAACAAAAAAATCATATTCAACACATCTAGAATAAAACTAGAGTTTTCTACAAGAATAAAAAAGAAATTTTACCATCAAAAGTGTGGGGTGCTTTTTATGGTTTTTACGTTTTCTTCTTAGAGACATTTTTACCAATATATGTTTATTATCCAATATATTAATATTTAAATAGAGCACCCCACGCTTTTGATGATAAAATTATTTTTTGTAGATAACTCTAGTTTTATTCTAGATGTGTTGGAGATGATTTTTTTGTTGACCATTTTAATTTTATCCCAAGCGTGTTGTAAATTAAAATTATTTTTCATTTTTTAGTTCGGTTTTCTAATAAAACGTGTTGTTTCAATTTTTTAAACTATTATTTATTTTTTAATTTTTTAGTTTGGCTTTCTAATAAAGCGTGTTATTTTAGCTTTTTTAAAACTATTATTTATTATTTTAATTTTTTAGGTTGGTTTCCTAATAAAGCGTGTTGTTTTATTTTAAAAAATATTTTTTTTTTAGTTTGGTTTTCTAATAAAGCGTGTTGTTTTAGTTTTTTAAAATTATTATTTATTAATGAATACAAACATGAATAATGGGGTTGTTGGTCTGAGTATAAGCGCGGAGCTGACACGACTAGGATCCCAGGTTTTAATCTTGGCGGTTCCATACGGGTATTGTTGGTGGACTACATCGGTATTTTTTGGATTTTTCTACGGGTTTCCCGAGTTTCATCCAATCAACACTCTCTATTAATGCCATTTAATTTCTCATTAATTCATTTCATATCACCTTCACCTTATCTCATATTAAGACGAATAGTTTATTTGGCACACGCAGGTATTGAAGATATGTGATTGTGGGGATCTAGTGGGGTTTGATGGCACATGACTCCGAGCCCGAGCAATAAAAAGGACAGAAGAGGCCAACGGGAGATGTAGTCCTCCCTCGCTGTCAGGGGCCTACCCAAAAATGACGGTGTGGGTCATGAACCTGCTGTGCCGGGCTCGGAATACGACCTACAAACCATATAAAATCGTACAGTAGACTTCATTCCATTATTTTATAATATATTGGGATAGTACAATAGATCTTTCGGTTCTCGGTAATTAGGGCATTCTGGCTTTTCAGTCTAAATAAAGAACATAATAATCGCGTAATGGAGAAACCTTGTAAAACAGTTCAGGGACATTTGCAGCAACGTGACACATTCCTCATGTGCAGACTGTAATATTACATCACTGAGTAGATTACTATGGAATCCTTAATCAGGGTGCCCTAAAATAATAAACACAGCTGTTTGTTAAAAGATTGTGTTTCTAATATTGTATTTCCTTCCTCTCGTTATTCGATAATAAAAGTGCAGTTGACCGAAAGAAAGAATTAATTACACACTTCTCCTTCGCTTCACGGGCTAGGCAAAATTGCCTGTTATTCCTCACAGTTGTTCTGTCCATCTTTTCAATGGCCTTCCTACATTCCTTCAACCTCTTGGCTTGTAGTTGAATGCTGCTCTTGGTAATCTTGTTACATTCCTTCTTTCCACATGTGTAAACTATTTCTCTCTATATTCTCTGATTTTCTCATTCAATGGATATATATTTAACTCTGTTCTTATATCTTCATTCTTTATCCGATCCAGTCTTGAGCAGCCTTTTGTTCTTCTAAGGAAGTTCATTTCTGCACTTTGTATTCTTTGAAAATTTTTTGGTCATTACCCAAGATTCGCTCGCATAAAGTAATGCAGGAACTGCCAATGTTTTATAAAACTTGAATGTAGTATCCCTTCTTGTTTTATCGTTACACACTGTAAGAGATTCTCAAACCTTAATAAGTCGTTGACAAGGCATCAAGATTATAATAAATAATAGTAATGTGTCTTCGTCGAATAAAAATACGTAAAAGTGAATGTATTAGAAATATGTCTTCAAATAAAACTATTTTTTTTTAAATTGCATTTTAATTAATGTATTCATATTTTAATTTCACATAATTAACATTACATTAACATAAATTCTAACACTTCGCTCCCCTGAATACTGGGGGAATTTAAATTTACCTCTTTCTAAATGTTGTTTTGGATTATAGCTATTATAAAATGAATATAAAATTGTAATTTATCTTTATTTGTCTACAGATTAGAAAGCATTATTTTCTAATAATAAACCCAAAAAAAAAATGTCACCTCACTTATTGTATGTAGAAAAAAAAAGCAAGGGCCAGTTGAGTATTTAGTATTGAAAGCACCTTGACGTTGGGGAATATTACTACTTCTTAACATATTTGTTAAGATATTTTTACGTTTTTAAACAAAGTAATAAACCATAAATACATTTTTATTATAATTTTCCTATTTTGAAAATCAAACGGGACAACTGAAGTATATTTTATTATAGTTTTCTTATTTTAAAAATCAAGTGGAACGAAATACATTTAAATAAATTATCATAAGTAATGCCACGAGTGATTTCCAATTTATCTAGAGAATTTGGAAATCAAGAGTGGCATTTGTTAGGACTATTTAACGAATAAAATTAAGCTGTTTACTCACAAATCATTATTTAACTATAGTTATTTTAAAATATTTATATATTTAATGTAAACGGCGATGTTTGAAAACAAATGAGAAACGATAGGTACGCTTCATCTGCTTCTTTTGTTTATCACTGCAACCAGATCATACTATTTATTGCCAAAGGAACGCAATATTGTAAGAATGCTCTCTAGTGGAGAAAAAATGAAACACATCAAACTGTATATTAATTCATTTCTGATGTCGTATGATGTAAATATGACAATTATATTTTTCTGGATTATTACCTGGGGAAAAAATACATTTAAGAAAGTGCAAACAGTGGTTTCTTTTTTTGGTGGTATAATCAATTGCTACAAATGTTTTTATATTAACTCCCGCATGTGGCATGTGTTGACATTCATGCACTATATATACAATCTGGTAGCCGTATTTCTCACAGGCTCAGTCACTGCAAAATAATGGTCAGACCTGTTCAGAATATTAAAAAGGAGGAGCCTTCTTTAATATGGTAATTATAACACTGATAAATATTTCGTGAAACACGACTCTGATTGGTTGTAAAACAGAAATCATTGAAACGTGATTGGCCATTGAGTCCCATTTGAGGCATGAGTTAAATAGTCATAATAAATGTAATTTCTCAAACCAAATAATTTGATTGATTAAATAAGAATAAATGTACTAGAATATGCGTAAAGTGGACAGAAAAATGTGGAAGAGTAAACTTATAATATATTATTTTTTATTTGTTTATAATATTTTATCTATTGTTTCATACATTTAGATAATATCCCATTGTGGAAAACTAAAATCCTGTAAAAGCAATCTGGTAATATGCATAATTATTTCTGAGCTTATATTTTATGGAGTTAAATATTAAATCGGCGGAATAAATTATAGATGGTTGAAAATTTACAGGATTTTGGAGAAATAACCAACAAGTGTTTGGTCAGTTTTAGTAAATTGTTTTATAGTTAGCCAGCTGAATGTGGCGAACACATATCGGCTACTAATGATGCATGAGAAATTACATCACTTTAATTGTTTGAGCATAGTTTAGTGGCACTAGAATGGATTACACAAACGCAACATCACTTCCCCAAACTCGCTTATGAATAAGTAAAAAACGTATTTTACAACATGTGGAATAAATTCTCTCACAATATTTAAACCAAAAAGGTTGACCTGTAATGCCAACATTATTATTATAAAATATAAAAATGAATATTTGTTTGTTTGTTCGTACTTTATGCTCGGCCATACCGTTCATCCGATTGTGATGGGGCTTTTTGCAAAATGTTCAGGAGATTCCCGGATGAACATAGACTATAAGAGAGTTGTGACACTCAATTCGTACGCCCTTAAAAATAGCCCTTTGTAGTGGAAAACGTGAAAAAAGTAGCTCTTTGGACGCTGAAATGGCTTACGCTGCCTAAACCGTAACAAATACACAACATTAATATACACAGAATTGCATATCCCAAAAAGCTCTGCAAAATGTCTGCGACAGCATATGTTTATCTCTTACGGTTAACTCACATTAACCATTTATGTCTTTCATCGATGCCAAGAAGATCGAGACAAGTATGTAGATTCCTGTGCGAGCAGAGCAGTACATGGCGGTATTCTTTTACGGATAACTCACAATAACGAATTTTGTCTTTCAGCTCATTTATGTCAAGAAGATCGGGATAATTAGATTCCCGGACAACGCTGGGTAATCAACAGGGGGTATCTAAAAATATAAATTTATAATTCTTTTTCCTTTTTGCTTATTCAACTAAACATAAAGGCATATTAATTTCCATATATTTAGGCGTAGCAGCGCACGCCGGGTATTAGATAATCATTAAATAAAAATGTAAAATAATTTATTAAATAATTGTCTTTTTAATTCATATCAAATTACTAAGGCACGAATTAGCTATAAAAGAGCGCTCGTTATGTTAAAATGAATTAATCACATTATGTAAATATATTTAATTTTTTTGAAAAAGTCCTTGTTAAATACTGGTAATGTTAAAGATATGTTTAAACACTTTTTTTACAAATATGGGCATTATTTATTCAAAGTTTAGCGGCTCCGTGGCTCAAGCAGTTAGACGTTCACCTCTCACCGCTGAGGCCCAGAGATCGAGTCTCGGTTACTCCATGTGGGTTTAGTGGTGGACGAAACGTAGCTTGGGCAGCTTTTTCCCGGGATTTTCTACCGTTTTCCTCTGTCTCAATTTCATTCCACCATTTCTCCACACTCAATCTCATCCATTTCGTTTCATTTCGTTCATCTGCCCCTTTGATGGTGCGTCAGGCGTGGTCGACCGGCACCTTTGCCATTCACAGACATCTATATAAGGGGAAACATCTCATCTCTTCCTTCGACACGACCCTGAGTTGGACACGAGTTGAGGATATCATATTATTATATTATTTATTTATTAAAAGCTACAAACTTAAGATATGGAACCAAAGTCAAAGCCCCAATTGATTGTTGAAAAACTACATTTTTAGCTACTTATTAAAATGCAATAAATAATATTGTGCATAGTCAACTATAAATCTTTTAATGTATATTATTTGAAACATTTAACGAATAACTTGGCAGTCATGACTACTTACTTACTCACTGGCACTATCGAACCCGTAGGTTCATGGCCGCACGGACATAAGCTCTCCATACATCCTATCCTGAGCGAATGCTTTCCAATCATTCCCTGTATAATCTACTTCCCTCAAATCATAGTTAATGTTATTCTCCCACCTCATTCTTGGTCTACCAACTGGGCGTTTTCCCTCTGGCTTTCCTACAAGAAGTTTCCATGCAAGTCTTTCATTCCCCATACGTGCAACATGTCCTGCCCATCGCAGTCTACGAGACTTAACTGTTCTTATTATATCTGGCTTCCTATAAAGACCATGTAGTTCATTGTTATGTAGTCTTCTCCATTCACCTGTCTGTTCATCTCTCTTTGGTCCAAAAATTTTCCTAAGTACTTTATTCTCAAATATTTGTAATCTCCTTTCCTCTCTTAAAGTAAGAGTCCATGTTTCGCACCTATGTAATATAAACTGGTAGAATAATAGTTTTATATATTTTCAGTTTAACGTTTTTTTGAAAGGAGTTGGGACATCAAGAGTCTCTGCAATGCATAATAGCACGCATTTCCAGAATTGAGCCTATGTTTAATTTCTTTGTGCATCTCATTCCTATTTGTGATTATTGTTCCTAGTATTTGAATTCAGCCACTTCCTCAAAATTTCCCTCAGTTGTCATTAGCTGTCCATTTCCATTATTTAATGAATTTCTACGTGTGAACATATATTTAGTTTTATTGATATTTACTTCCAGCCCTAATTTCTTAGTTTTACTCAATAGTGTGTGCCTGTTGTCCTTTAGTATCTCCTCGCTATCGGTCAACAATACTACATCATCAGCATAGATACAGGAATTTCTTCGTAAACATGATATTAGCATATGGTTGAGACAACCATTGTACATGACGTCAGAGGAAGGTGGTTATATTAGTTTTCTCACCGTCTGTTTACATCATCATTTCTGAACTGTGTTGTAATCACTTTACATTACGTAGTTATATTTCACTATAAATGTTCCGTACAGTCAGTGCGTAACTTTTATGCTCCACCGAAGTATAATTTGTATAAGCCTGTTCAGAGTCACCTCTATTGTATATCTATTCTATAGTGTTCTGCACGAAGGCAGGTATTTCACTGCAATCATGGCATTTTCATGCTATGCTTTGCAGCTTTACTTGGAAATTATAGGTGTAGTAGCTTCCCGTTGCTTTCCACATCGGGATGATGATGGCCAGATGATGTTCGGGGACCTTTTGCGCTTTAGAGCAACCTGATATTTGTCTTACATTTGAAGAAATACCCCGGATAAAATCCTCATCAGGAAGCTTGACCCGACCGGGAATCGAACCCGGGCCTGCTGCGTGACAAGGCAGTTAAACTTAATTTCGCGTCATTGGAAGGAGAAGTTTCATTTTTAGTCATGACTAACCTGTCTTTAGACAGAGAAAGTACATCGTGTCCCATTCAAACTTCCCACATTTTAATTAATCATAACTCTGAAAGTATACGGAATTATAAAATGAGGTTGGTATTAAAAGAAAGAGAAATTCAAAGAATTGTTTTCATTGTTGCAGTTAATTCATCTGTCGCATGTTGGGCACAAAAATCACATAAAACAAACTCAGCAACGAGCACAAACTGTTTTCTGGTATGCAGAGACGGAAGTCAATAATAATTACAGTGCAAAAAAATTACCGGAGAGAATATGGAGGAACTGCACCTGATGGGAATACCATTAAGTTTCTGGCGACTGGAAGCGTTAATAAAAGAATCAGGAGATGCTCGTACACATGTTTTAGAAGAAAAGATTGAGGAAATTAGAGCAGGATTTCAGAGAAGTTCACAAAAATCAACTCGCCAAGCTTCCCGGCAGTTCAATGGACATGTTTGACAGAACGTGGCACGAAATCGAATACAGACTTGGATATTGTTCGTGCCACTAATGGTGCACATATAGAAGTGTGACAATGAACATTCTTTGAGTTTCTATTTCGTTTAATACTGGCCTCATTTCATAATTCCGCATAATTTGTTTAGTTATGATTAATTAAAATGTGGGAGGTATGAATGGGACACCCTGTATAATATTACGGGTTTCTATTGTAGGAATTGACAAACAATGTCGCATTCACGTGTTACTTGCATTGTAGCTAAGTTTGATGAGTGAGTTAAACAAGTATCCGTCTCTTATAAGTTAGTCGCAATAAGAGACGATTAATATACCACTAATAAAATCAGGTAGAAAATCTGCTCCATTATTTAATTAGAATTTCAAGAAAATAAACTTGAATTAAACGTTTTCAAGAATCTCGTGGATAAAAGCAAAATATTGATATAACTTTGAATATTACTCTCTTCTGCGTATATCATCCTGACCTATAGTCAAAACTTAGTCAAGAACTCCGACACTATGGACACAACGCCTGGGAAATGCCATTGTTAATAGGAATAATACTGATTTCTAGCTACATTTAAGGATAACAACCTTTCACACATGAATGTTACTGCAGAATTTTAGTTTTTTCTTTTGTAAATTGTTTTTTCATTCCTCAACCATTTTCTGTTAATAATGTTTTTAAAATATAAACTAAAATAATAAAAAGTATTTTATATATTATATATTTTGATCCATAACATTCCTAATAATAATAATAATAATAATAATAATAATAATAATAATAATAATAATAATAATAATAATAATAATAATAATAACAATACGCTAAAAGTGATTCTGTAAAATTTGAATTCAAAAACTTGAAAAGTGATTAAATGCGGCAAGAATACCAAATCAAAATTGCTAATAGATTTGAAGTACTGGAATCTCCAGATGACAATGTGGCAAACGAAGAAGAAACTGCTATAAATAAAGAATGGGAGGCTATAAGAGATACTATTAAATTGTCAGCATCAGAAAGCATTGATTGTTTAAAAAAGAGGCAAAACAAGAAATGGTTTGATGAGGAATGTGCCGACATTGTAAAGAAAAGAAAGCTAGCAAAAATGAAATGGTTACACGAGCCAAATGAGGTAAATTTAGAGCAATTGGGTAGTATTAGACAGGAAACCACCTAGTTACTAAAGAGTAAAAAGAGGAAATATTTGAGAGAGAAGATTAATGATCTTGAAATGAATGCAAAAAATAGGAACATTACAGAATTATATCAGGGAATTAGTATAGAGAAGAAAGGGTTCCAGGCTAGAACAACCATAATTCGGAATGAAAATGGGGATATGATTGCAGATTCCAGGAGTATATTAAATCGATGGAAAAGTTACTTTAATCAGCTATTAAATGTACATACAGAACAGGACATTGAGGAGGATAATTTACAGACAGCAGAAATGCTAGTCGCAGAGCCAAGTGCATTAGAGGTTGAAATGGCGATTGAAAAATTGAATATGTATAAAAGCATCAGGTTCAGATGACATCTCAGTAGAACTGATAAAATCAGGGGGAGAAAAATTTATGGACAAGATACACTGGTTGCTTAGCATGATTTGGAAAAAAGAAGCTCTTCCAGATGAATGGAAGGAATCAATTATCATACCAATTTATAAGAAAGGAGATAAAACGGATTGCAACAACTACTGGGGCATCTCATTACTTTCAACTTAGTACAAAAATTCTTACAAATATATTAGTAGCAGACTTACTCCCTATATTGATGACATTCTAGGAGATCATCAATGTGCATTTAGAAGAAACAGGTCTACAACATATCAGATTTTTAGTATAAGACAGATTTTAGAAAAGAAATGGGAATATAATGGTACTGTTCATCAACTATATGTAGACTTCAAAAAAAGCATATGATTCAATTAAGAGGGAGAAGTTATATATGTATCCTGCTGGAGTTCAGAATTCCTAAAAAGTTAGTTAGACTTATACGAATGTGTCTAAATGGCACAAAGAGTAGGGTGCGTGTAGGCAAAGAGTTTTCGGACACTTTTGAAATCCAGAATGGGTTGAAGCAACGAGATGCACTATCCCCTCTACTATATAATTTTGTACTAGAACATGCCATTAAATCTTTAGAGAATGAGGAAGGCTTACAACTCAAAGGTATTAATAAGCTGTTAGTTTATGCTGATGATGTAGTATTGTTGGCCGATAGCAAGGAGATACTAAATGACAACACGCACACACTATTAAGTAACACTAAGAAATTAGGTCTGGAAGTAAATATCAATAAAACTAAATATATGGTCACACGTAGAAATTCATTATATAATGGAAATAGACAGCTAATGACAAATGAGGGAAATTTTTGAGGAAGTGGCTGAATTCAAATACCTAGGAACAATAATCACAAATAGAAATGAGATGCACAAAAAAATTAAAAACATAGGCTCAATTCTGGAAATGCGTGCTATTATGCATTACAGAGACTCTTGATGTCCCAACTCCTCTCAAAAAACGTTTAAACTGAAAATATATAAAACTATTATTCTACCAGTTATATTACATGGGTGCGAAACATGGACTCTTACTTTAAGGGAGGAAAAGAGATTACAAGTATTTGAGAATAAAATACTTAGGAAAATTTTTGGACCAAAGAGAGATGAACAGACAGGTGAATGTTGAAGACTTCATAACAATGAACTACATGGTCTTTATAGGAAGCCAGATATAATAAGAACAGTTAAGTCTCGTAGACTGCGATGGGCAGGACATGTTGCACGTATGGGGAATGAAAGACTTGCATGGAGGCTTCTTGAAGGTAAGCCAGAGGAAAACGCCCAATTGGTAGACCAAGAATGAGGTGGGAGAATAATATTAACTATGATTTGAGGGAAGTAGATTATACAGGGAATGATTGGAAAGCATTCGCTCAGGATAGGGATGTATGGAGAGCTTATGTCCGCGCGGCCATGAACCTACGGGTTCGATAGTGCCAGTGAGTAAATAATATTAAAAATAATAATAATAATAATAATGGTGATGATAGTGGTGGTGGTGATGATGATGGTGATGGTGATGATTATGGTGATGATGATAATGATGATAATAGTAATAAATAATAATAATTTTTTATTTAATCTGGTAGACTATAATAAGAATTTACAAGAGACCGATTGTATGCAAATTATCACACTACAAAATAAAATGTTGGATCCTTAGAGACAGTAAATATCTTAAAGGGACCGGTATCAATATTGCCGAAGACTTTAGTTAGAAGGTGCGCCGCGAAAGAGACTTTCTTAAGCGACACATGCTCGAGGCGAGGAGGCAGGGCTGCCATGCAATCATGCAATTTAATAAATTGATTATAAATGGACGAATCTGGAGCAGGGGAAAACTACAAAATATGGACAACTCTGAAAATGAATTTGAAGAGGTCATTGACAGCGAGTCCCCAAAACATACAGGGGACGCTTCAACAGCAGGTGGTCTCCTTACAGCAGAGGAGGGAGAAAATTCTACACGAGAGAAAGAGAGAGGGACCACTACCTTAATAACTCCCAGAAATCCAATAAACATACAGCAAAAAACGGCCGAACGCAAACAGCATACCCCACCTCTAAGAGGTGAACGACCGGCGGACACAAGAACTCCAACAAGAAAATCACTAAGACTTCAGAATCTACCCGCAGAAAAGGAACTATTGAGAGGGGGAAGTTCGAAAAATACAGGTGAGACTAATGACAAGGGAACACAATAGGGTTTGTTGACAGTCGGTTCATGGAATATCGAAGGGTTAAAGCAAAAACTTTCAATGGACAGATGTGTAGAGTTTATTGAGACTTTTGATATATTAGCCCTAGGAGAAACATGGTTAAAAGCTAATGAATGCGTAAATCTATGTAATATGAAAGGTTATTTTAAGGGTAATCAAAAGAGAGGAAAGAGAGGTAGATATCCAGGCGGTGTTGCCATTTTATATAAAGCTAACTTAGACCCACATATTAAAAAGGTAAATATTACTTTAAAAGAGGCAATTTGTATATATTACCATACAGAAAGAGCAGAAATGTCTGTTGTCTATTTATCGCCAACCACTAAATTCCAGGTATGCCAATCCAAATTTTTTCGTTGAATTGTCTGACTCGTTGGCAGAAATAAAAGATATGTTTCCGGAAGCGGGAATAATAATTTTAGGGGACTTTAACTGTAGGATTGGGGAGGAAAATATCACTATAAAATCGGATGATAATGAAACACGAGGTGAGGGTAGGAGAAGCAAAGATAAGATTTTAAATTCAGAAGGAAACCAACTGTTAGCTTTTTGCGATGCATTTGAACTTGAAATTCTGAATGGTAAATATGGGGAAGATAAAAATGGAGAACTGACATTTATTAATAAAAATGGAAGTAGCGTAATCGATTATTCAATATGCACACAAGACATGATTCCAGTCCTAAGTAATTCTGTATAGTTTCCAGAATCGAATCACACCACTTCCCAAACAAACTTATTTTAAATATGAAAGGTATTAGTGAGACAGTTAATGATGAGGGGCAACAATATTGCGGCCAATTATCCGTTTCAGGTGGATCGAGGATCTGAGAGAAGAATTTAACAGGAGTTTGGAAACGCTAATACAGGATCTGCAATTAAATGATCTTAGCGGGGAGGAAATTATTAAAACTTTGACAGAATGTTTTCAAAAAGCAGGGGAAAATTCAAGGTTAAATGCGCAATGAACCAGAATGACAAAGGGTGGTACAATAATGCATGTAGAAAGAAGAAGAATTTGTCGAAAGTAGTCTTTTAAAGTTTAGAAAAGAAAGCACAGATGAAAGCAGAAAAAATATGCGCAAGAGAGAAAGGAATATAAAGACTTATTGGCAGAAACAAACTAGCATGGCAAAATAGAAATCCGAAGAAATGAGAGTCGCGACTGAAAGTGGAACATTGCGGACATATGGAAAGCGATAAGGGAACTCAAAGTAAAGTCCATAAATCGGACAAGAATATCGCCCGGGGTATGGAGAAGTTACTTTGATAGGGTGCTGGGAAATAGGTTAAGATATAATCAAGGAAATATATTTGAGATCCCTGACCCAATTCATATTCAATTACTGGATCAGGATATTTCGAAAAATGAAGTGGTTTCTTCCATTAAATGTTTAAAGAATGGTAAAGCACCTGGAATTGATGGAATACCAGGGGAATTCTTGAAAAATATGATATCATCCAATAAATTATTAGATGTTTTGAAAACTGCGTTCAACAAACTTTTTAATGGAGGAGATTATCCGGAAGCCTGGGCGACAGGTGTCATCCAACCGCTATACAAAGGGAAAGGTGGGGCACAGATACCAGAAAGTTATAGGGGAATTTGTCTCTTGTCAGTGTTCGGAAAAATATATTGTAAAGTACTTTACGAACGAATCAGACAATGGGCTAAAGAGAACAATAGGCTCTCAAAATATCAGGCAGGTTTTAGAGAAGGGTACTCTATGGTGGACAACCTATTTGTTCTGAGAACATTAATTGATGACAATCTGAAAATGAAGGGGGGTAAATTATTTTGTGCATTCATTGATTTAAGATGGCATTTGATACTGTGGACCGAAGCGCACTTTGGGAAAATTAAATCGGAAAGGATTGTCTCGTAAAATGATACATGCTTTAATGTCAATTTATAAATATGTTAAATTTTGTATAAAAGTAGACCAAGGGCACATTACAGAGAGCAGTGAAGCCAATCGGGGAGTGAGAAAAGGTTGCATTTTATCACCAATGCTATTTAATCTATTCGTTGATGATATTGTAGACGTAATGCTAGAAGGAGAAATTGAGGTTCCGGAGATAGGAAATGTTATAATCCCAGTCCTGTTGTATGCAGATGATTTAATTATCTGTTCCAAGACAATCAAGGGATTGCAAAGAGGTCTTGACCTACTGGAAATATACTTTAGGAATTGGGGATTGACAGTAAATGCTAGTAAGACAAAAACAATGACATTTAAAAATGGGACGGTTTATGGTAGAACAGAGGAATGGAAATACAGAGATCAAGTTCTTCAAAACGTGAAACATTTCGAATATCTTGGTACGACGTTGAAAATGAACGGAAAGTGGAAAAAACACATTGATATAGCATTATTTAAAGGGAGGGGACAACTTAACAGTGTACTCGGTATTCTGGGTCGAGTGCCTGATATTCCAGTCAGCACATTAGAAAAAATGTATGGAGCTATGGTCAGGCCAGTCATGCACTATAGTAGTGAGATTTGGGGTTTCCAAAGAACGGAAATACTAAATAAGGTATATACGCATTTTCTAAAGTATATTACAGGACTTAGTAAGGCCGTTTCTAACTGTGGAATTTTATATGAATTCGGGTCATTCCAGGACGATATTAACTGTAAAATTCGTGTACTCAAATACTGGTTGCGAGTAATCCAAGGTGAACAAACAATGCTTAGAGCAATTTGCTACGACCACCAAATTAAAAACATAGATGTTAAATTTTGGGCAGACGAGGTTAGGAGAGAAATCCAAAAGATTGGGATGGGCTGGATATGGGAAAAAGGGACTGAAAATCGCAAGAACGTGTGGAGAAAAATAAGGAGGAGGTACTTAGATGTAAACCAACAAGATACCTTCGCCGAATGTACAGGAAAACGCTCACTGTGTTTACAAACAGACCTAAAACACGTCTGGGGAAAAGAATCGTATATACTCAACCTAGGATTTAAGGAGAGATCAGGGCTTGCTTGGTTTAGGCTAGGGGCATGGAAATTTCTAAAAATTAGCGACGATCACGATATGCGAATATGTCCAATGTGCGGGAACTTTGAAGATGAGATACATATATTAGGAAAATGTAATGATTTAGAATATTGGAGACGTCAGTTATTACCGGAAAGATTTCTAAATTCAAATCGGGAAAGATTGGCATGCTACGAGTTATTGGTAAATCCAGAAAATTGGATAAACCTCGGTAAATTTCTGGACAAAACGCGAAAAATAAGGACAACACTCATTCATGAATAAATATATGTTATAAAAATGCAATACCATTAATTATTAACAATTATATATAAATTAATTAGTGTATAATGCTGTTGTGTTATTATTTAATTGTAATATTAATGTGTTTTCTTTATGTAATTGTAATGTTAATGTTTTTTTTAGTGTATAATGCTATTGTGTTATTACTTAATTGTAATATTATTGTGTTATTACTTAATTGTAATATTATTGTGTTTTCTTTATGTAATTGTAAGGTTAATGTTTTTAGTGTACAATGCTATTGTGTTATTATTTAATTGTAATATTATTATTGTGTTTTCTTTATGTAATTGTAATGTTATTGCTATTGTGTTATTACTTAATTGTAATATTATTGTGTTTTCTTTATGTAATTGTAATGTTAATGTTTTTAGTGTATAATGCTATTGTGTTATTATTTAATGGTAATATTTTTATTGTGTTTTCTTTATGTAATTGTAATGTTATTGCTGTTTTTGTTTATTTTTCTTTACACTAGTACCAATTATTACTTTATTGTAACGGACTGTCAACAGCACGTACGGCTTACTGCCCGTGCGACCCATATTTGTAAATAATATTGTAAATATCTTACTTTTTGTCTAATAAAGTCCTACTACTACTACTACAACTTCGTAACAGCAATATGAGTGGTGTTTGAATATTGGAAAGAAAAGGAAAGAAAAATATAACGTAGGGAACTGTGTAGAAAAGGAAAACAAGACTTGATTTGATATTTAAATATTTAAAAACGTGAAATATGTTGTCAGTAAAAGAAAATTATATGGCAGTTAGAAAAAATAATGCAAACGAATAAAACTGACTTGAAAGGAAATACGGATTATTTTATAAAACAAAGAAGATTAATATAGTCCACCTCTGTGGTCTAGAAATATACCATTACCCCAGACGCAGCGGGACCCAGTATACGATCGCCAGTCTGTATAATTTTCCTTCATGAGGCACGTTCGGACCTTTGCTTCTAGGACAATTTTAGGAAAAAATTAAATCTAAATTTATCAGGAAAACATGTGGCCAGCATAATCTTCCATATCATAATTCGATATGTTAATCGTCATCATCATTATTGGTTCAACAGCTCGTTGCAGGCCTTGACTGTCCCTATAATTCGCCTCCATTCGTCCCTCTTCTCCGCCTTCTTTCTCCATCTTTATACACCCAGTATCCTCAGGTCCTGTTCAGCGCTGTCCAGCCATCTAATATTAGGATGTCAACTCTTCGGTTTCCAATTATAGTTGTTAATACGTCAGCTTAATTTGATGTGTAATAAGTTTTTTTTTAACAAATTCTATCTCACTAGCACTATCGAACCCATAGCTTCATGGCCGCGCGGACACAAACTCTCCATACATGTAGGCCTATCTGTCTTGAGCTAATGATTTCCAGTCATCCTCTGCATATTGTAGTTCCCTTCAATCATGGTTTTAGTGTTATTCTTCCACTTCATTTTTTATCTGCCTACTGGCTGCTTTCCGATCTGGTTTTCCTGCAAGGAGTTTCCATGGCGCTTTTCATTTCCAAATGGTGTCACATGTCATGTCCATCGCAGTTTATCAGACTTAAGTGTTCTTATTAAAATACACTAATATTATTAAAAACATATTACAGATATACAACATAAATATACTGAACAATTGCTACACCTTAATATTTATTTTTTCTATTCAATATCCCATGTTGTCATTTCGACATTTCTGGAGTCCTCTCCCGGCATTGGCTCAATTGTAACCCACTTCTTAATTTGGGGCGCCTAGAAGGCGGAGTTTCGTTACTACGGTGATATGATGGGTGATAAAAGATAATGAAATGCCAGGAGAGTTCTTAACCTAAACTTAACCTAAATTCCAGACCATGGGCAGCTACAGGAATAATTCCCTTTCAGGAAAAACTATGGTTTGATCGTGAATCGAACCCAGGACCTCATGAACAGTAGTTAGAAACGCTGACCACTAGCCCATGATGCTGGTCCACTGTTTTAGACACGATTTACTTGTAGTAATTCACAATATTTTATTTAACGACACTTGTTAAAAGGTAAGGTCGGAACGAAAATTTAGTTTTGAAAAGGTCGAAAATTTGTGCTCAATGGCCTCTTTCTTTTCAGGATGGAGGTTCTTTACATTCCGTAATTCTACGACACAGAACCCACAGCATTGCCCCTTCCGAAGGAAGCCATGTTGAGGATTTTAAAGTGAAGTAAATTGACCCGAAGAAAGGCCTTAGAAAGCCCATGAGTTATTGGGAGCTTACGACTCCCACCGTTGTAGAAAATCGCAGATGTCACCCGGATTATTAACCCTACGTGACGGCTGCCCTTACCCCAGTATATAAAACTGTACTTCATTTTTTTATTGACAGAGTTTAAAGCTCCTTGCCTTATCAAGACACGAATTCTCGAACTTCCGGTTTGTAGCCCAATACCTGAATGAATTATATTACTTAGTTTATTAACTAACTCATTGGAACTATTGAAATCCGTAGGTTCATGGTTGCGTAGACATAAGCTCTCCACACTTCTCTATCCTGTTCTAATATTTTCCAATCGTCCCATGTTTAATATAGTTCCCACAAATAATGGTTAAAGCCATTCTCCCACCTCAATCTAGGTCTATCAACCGGGCGTTTTCGCTCTGGTTTCCTACAGGAACCTTCCATGTTCGTCTTTCATTGCCAATTCGTGCAACATGTCCTGCCTATCGCATTCTACTGAACTATTCTTATTATTTGGTTTCCTATAAAGATCATGTAGCTCACTGTGTTACGTAGATTCTCCATTCACCTGTCTGTTCATCTCTCTTTGGTCCAAAAATTTTCCTAAGAACTTTATTTCAAGTTCTCCTAACCCTTAAAGGAAGAATCTATGTCTCGCATTCCCTATGACCGGGAGAATAACAGTTACAGTATATATTATCAGTTTATCATTTTTTGAGAGGAGTTGGAACTACAAGCGCCTCAAAGTGTATCAGTCCTGACCGGATATGATATTCATGATACTCGGAACCAGAGACGTACATGGTAACAAATATTCCAACAGGACAGGCAGACGCGATATGACCTTGATATTAAAGCTTCCATAAATAAACTGGATTAAAAATTCAAGTTTAATATATATTTGAACACAAAAGTTTGAAAGTTTGAACAAACACCATAGCACTGGATATGGACGTGAAATATTTTTGGACTAGTTGGTTATGCTCCTTGCCTCTGGTTCAGAGAGTCACGGTTTCAAACCCGACCGGGGTCGATGGTTTTTTAGGACAGAAAAACCCAAGGAAAAGTCCCGAGTCTGAAGATTTTCAAGCTCGTAAAAGATCCTTAAGCCTGAATAAAGAGGCCTCTAAGAAAAATTTACCGACCTCAACGTCCTAGTAATACCTTAGTTGTCTGTTAGATGTCTCATTGGGTCTGTGCGTTGACCTCATACCATCCATGACATTTCTGAGCTAATAAGGTAACTAATAAATAATAGTTTTAAAAAACTAAAACAACACGTTTTATTAGAAAACCGAACTAGAAAAACGAAAAATAAGTTTAATTTCCAACATGCTTGGGATAAAATTAAAGTGGTCAACAAAAAATCATCTCCGACACATATAGAATAAAACTAGAGTTATCAACAAAAAGAAAATAATTTTACCATCAAAAGCGTGGGGTGCTCTGTATCAATTAATATATTTGATAATAAACAGATATTGGTAAAAGTAAAGTCTCTAAGAAGAAAATGTAAAAATCATAAAAAGCACCCCACGCTTTTGATGGTAAAATTATTTTCTTTCTGTTGCTAACTCTAGTTTTATTCTATATGTGTTGCAGATGATTTTTTTGTTGACCACTTTAATTTTATCCCAAGCGTGTTGCAAATTAAACTTGTTTTTCATTTTTTAGTCCGGTTTTCTAATAAAGCGTGTTGTTTTAGTTTTTTAAAACTATTATTTATTTTTTAGTTCTAATATTTTACAGAATAAGATAAACATGTAAACATCTTTAAATTCGATACTATTGTAGTATGAGCTAAAAGTAATACTCTTCTAAAAAAAATCCTCCCAGCCGAATTTGAACCAGCGACCTTTGGATTACTGAAATTATATACCACTACAGTTCACCACTCTACCAACTGAGCTCTTACAAAGACTGAGTAAAAAGGTGACAAGTCCGCAACCTATTATACCAGTTTTCATTTTTTTTTAATTTTCGGATGATTCTGGCCAGAATTTTAGAAACAAAATGTGAAATTAACGTATTGTCACGGGTCATTCACAAGTATACAAAGTTTCAAGTCGATCCAATGTTTCTAAGTAGGTGCAAATCGTGTTCAATGATTCCGTTACATAGATACAAAGACACTTTTTTTGACTTTCTGATGATTATGGCCAGGATTTTAGAAAATAAGTATGAGATTATTGTATTGTCGCGGGTCCTTTACTATTATACAAAGTTTCAAGTCGATCCAATGATTTTAAGTGGGTGAAAATCGCGTTGAAAGATTCCGTTACATAGATAGATACAGGTCAAGCTAATATAAAGCGTGTAAAAATTAACTTGGTCTAGTAATTCCTTACAAAGGAGAGGATATGGTTCGGCAAACGCTACGCCATTATTTGCAGATAGATGAAATTATAGAAAAATGGTGATACTGCGTATGAAAGCTGGGTGCAGGCTTTCTTGAGAAATTAGCATGACTTGACATGGGACACGCTTAACTTGTGGCTACGTGTGGTGAATTAATGACCTAGTGGTTCATTTGGGGGTTGTTTACTACAGTATAATATATTCTCTCTGTCCTTGTTCTTGTGTTAATGTGATGCGTATCGGGTGGACATGCGTATGCTTATGAGCGATGCTTGAAAGATACCGCACACACGCAATGTAAACTGCGCGTGTGCCTTTGTCGAATCTCTTTGAAGGCACATGAGCCTTGTATTTACTGGGAAATTACCGTCATTGTTAAGAATTTATCCTTGTATCAAGTTAACCCATATAAAATCCCTCAGTCCTTCAACTAACTTGTCAGAAACGTCTATTCTTATTAACGAGATATTCTTATTCGGAATTTCTAGGGTTCAATACTCGGTTGGTCAATTTCTATATTTTATAATATTTATTCTGGAAATGCATGCTGTTAGGCATAATGGGGACTCATGGCGTCCCACCGCCTTCAAAAAACATTAGTTGAATTTTTCCTCACCTATAAGACAAATGCCAGGAAGCTTAGGGCCCAACGGTCCCCGAAAATCATCCGGTTATCATCATCATCATTCTTATTATCATCATTATCTTTCACCGGTGTGGAAAGCAACGGGAAGATACCACACCTATAATTCCCTAGTAAAGCTGCAAAGCTTAGCATGAAAATGCTATGATTGCAGTGAAACACCTGCCCTCGTTGTGAAACATAAAAAATTGTGACCGCTAGAGCGATTTATGAATTTCAGGTGAAATCCTACAACTAATGATTTTAGAGGATCCAATTGTGAAAATAAGCCGTCTAGGGACCCACTCAAACACACACACACAAATGTCGTTAAAAGCGGTCCAGTTGTATAGGTTTTATTTTTATTTCGTCGAATTTCGCTTATTTTTTGATAATACATATATCGGTTTATTTTAATTGGATATTCCTCGTTTTGTTGTGAAACATCGAAAATTGCGAACGCTACAGCGATTTTTAAATTTTCGTTTCAGGTGAACTCCTACACCTGATGATTTTAAAACATAATAGATAACGGCTACATTCGGCGCATCTGAAACCCTGTTTTATACAAATTTTCACGGAGATCGGGTTGAAAGATTTAGAGGAAGTCTATAAAGTACAGACATACATACATTAATATATATATATATATATATATATATATATATATATATATATATTACAAACATAACTTTCACTGCATTAAAATCGTTGCTCTAATAATAATGATGATGATTATGGTGATGATGATAATATAAAGAATGATGTGGGAGAATAACATTCACCATGATTTGAGGGAAGTAGATTATACAGGGAATGATTAAAAAATATTAGCTCAGGATAGGGATGCATGGAGAGCTTATATCCGCGTGGCCATGAACCTACGGTTCGATAGTGCAAGTGAGTCAGTTATATAATAATTTAGTTTACCAGATTAAGTTGGGATTATAGGTATTTCTGTTCCACTTTAACAGGGTTGGATTTGGCATCACTTTAGATTTGAGAGCACCAAAGAAAATGTCGCGACGCTAATACAGGTAGGCTGTGCATCTACGTATCTATTCCATGTTATTTTGTTAAACTTAAGCTATAAAATAAATGACTCAAAAAACAGTAATCATCCAATACTAATGCCGTTGTCACACAGCTAATATTCAGTTCATTTATTCGTTTATGTTTATACAACAGCGACTAACACTTGTTAACATTTGTCCCATTACATCACCAAGAGCTCAATGCAAATACCTAATAGATCGGGTAGTAGATAATTTAGAGCTACCAAAAAGCACAAATAATGTTGCCGATGTACAATTCACTGTCTTTGTTTACATGCTCAAGAGGCTTATATGAACATTGCTGTTCAAATAATCCAACGTGTCGTCTGCCGGGTCCGCTAGTTTAGTGTAAATAGAAGTAAGATTTCTGTCTGTCTTTTGTCATGGTTTCACATAGAAAGAGTTTAATAATATAATGACAATTAAGGCCGGTATTCTTGAAACCAACTCTCCTCTCGAAGTGAGTGACATGTGAGTGGCTCCGCCTTCCTATGACGTCGAGAGTATTCTTGAAACCAACTCTCGCTCAAAACTCTCGTTTTGGCCACGCCTTACTCACTTATTAATGTCAAATTCTTAAGTCGGCAGTATACCTGTCTTTCGCTTTGTTCTGGTCCACAGTAGAAATGGCGGAGTTCCAAAAGTGAATAATATTTTGGGTTTGGAGGCACAGAAGTTAATAGAAGATGTGGAAATTGAACAAAATCTACGGGATCAAGCGAATCGCCGTCGCCGCCTGTACTTTCAGGATATTCCCCGATATACAGGTAAGTCATGTAATATATGCTGTATGATTCATTATATTTTAACTTTTTCAATATGCATCGTGAGACTTCTTAAAATCTAGTGTTGTTTATTACAAACGTGTATGGAAATACTATATAAACCGATTACAAATAATTCATGTAGAGAAATAAAATATCACTCTCGTGTATAATCATTAACATGATCGTTTTTTTGTTTGTATATTACACGCAAAAAAGTGAAATTTTTATTAACTCCGGTCACATAACGAACAAAATTGGATAATAATTAGTAATTCAATAGTACGATATATATGTGTATGTATATATATATAATATAAGGAAAATGCAAATAATGAAACATCTTCATTCAAACTACTGTAGTAGAAATTAATAAAACAATATTTCTATTAATTTTTTAATACTTAACATTATTATTATTTAATTTAAAGAAATTAACTTCATTTCGTGTGTTTTTGTTACAAGTTAGTATACGCATGATTAGTTTATTGAATAATATGCAAGCAATTTATTTTGTTAGGTTAAGAAGAGTGTAATGGGTGTATGTCAGTTTCTCATAAACTGTTTGGGAATTTATTAAGAAGGTTAGTTATTTCGATTTCACA
This sequence comes from Diploptera punctata, assembly GCA_030220185.1. Taxonomy (NCBI): domain Eukaryota; kingdom Metazoa; phylum Arthropoda; class Insecta; order Blattodea; family Blaberidae; genus Diploptera; species Diploptera punctata. The sequence goes on from JASPKZ010007395.1 coordinate 869,189, forward strand.
TTTATATCCTGCCACCTGGTGAAGGTTACATTAAACATTCGCGCATGTGCAGTGCGATTCTGTAGAACTTATTCATTGAATAGATGAGAGTCAAATACTAAAGTTTACCCATAATTTGCTTCACTCTTTAAATTATGCACATGAAAGATTATCTGATAATGCTTAATTTAATTTTATGCTAAATTCCTCGATTCAGGAACAAATACTTAATCAAGGTGTGGCCAGACAAATATTAAATTTATTATGGCATAAATATTGTGTCATACCAATTGTGAATTTATTCAATTTGTTTATTAATTCTATTCACAGGAAGTATGCAGCTTGTAGTGGCAGACCTCCCTGGCATCAGCCAAAGTACTGTGTCACCTGTCATCAGAAAAGTATCCACCTCTATTGCAGAATTGAAACTACAATTTATAACATTCCCTAATGGAGATGAGGTTCGTCATCTCCATTATGAATTTCATAGAATTGCTTGTTTCCGTGGTGTAGTTGATTCATCGATGGCACACATATAAAATAAGGAATCCTGGAGGAGAATATCCGAAATCTTCAGAAATAGCTTGGGCGTATTCTCCTTCAACTGTCAGGTATGTACAAAAACTAGTTAAGCAAGTATTTTGTGTGTTGTATTATTATTATTATTATTTTATTTTTTCACTCTCTCTCTCCAAGCGCAACAGGCCTAGAAGGCCCTTATGCTCTTTAATTGACATCATTAGAGTTGTAATTCAAAACTGATAATGAAAGATCCAACTAATTTTTTTTAGAAGCTTTACTTTTAGAGTTCAGGTTCTTCTACGTGTCGTAAATCTACGACATGTGATCCATGGCTTTAGTTGCCTTGATCAGTATTGTAAGAAAATTGAAATAAAGCCATTAGTTGCACTGTCTTAAATATATAGCACATAAAAGCAGAACTCCAAGCAGCATCTGTGAACCATTTTAGGTGAATACTTGATTTATGATGCTTTTTACCTAAATAATTTGTGCCAAGTAGGAGATTTTGTAGACCAATATCAGTGAGAAACATTTTGAAAATGTATTGTGTTAATATTGTTCTAGATTACTACCTCATACCATTTATCCCATAACATAACATCGATTTTTGCATAAATAACAAATAAAATATAACCATATTTTAATTTTTTTCATGTTTTTATTAAATTTACACTTTCCAAACCTTAATTTTTTCTCCTTAATTAATCTAGGTTGGAAAGTGTTAATTTAATAAAAACTTCAAAGTATGAAGCTTTACCGTTCAAAAGTAATGTATAAATTCTCAATAAAAGTACTTCTGAATAAAAGATTCCAATTGGCATGTTGGTATTGATGGTCTTCGGACGAACGAGAATTGTATAAGTAGAAAGAAATGTTGACATTCTTATCGGTGCTCAGATGGTGTAATTGGTATTGTACTAATGTACAGAATCAGAGATCCAGGGTTCAAGTCACAATTCAAGCATTATTTTTTCTTTCTTTATTAAGGTACAAGTAAATTTACAGAAAAACTGCACTTAAACTAGCATGAAATATTTTCAAAGTCCTATAGAATAACAGTGTGCATGCGCCAGAGTTTGAGAGCCACCAATAACCCACAATCGAACCATATTGATTATCATCCTCGATTACAATCCATCGCTATGAAATTTAAAATGACCAATATTTGCAATAAATCCCCAAATCTATGTTAAAAAGATATATTAATAGTATTAAAATTACCAAACGTTTATTAAAAATGGGTGTACACTTACTTATCGCTCCCTAATGCTGATCCAACCAGCGATAACCCAAAACAGCAATAGAAAAATCATAGACTAAGTAATATACTCTGTGGAGAAAATAGCAGTTAGCATCACAATATTTCTAACAATGTCATAAAATTGTGATTTGCACATTTAAATAAATACTTCGAAACTGTCTAATAATGTTATAAAAATTGTTTGAAAAAGTTTAAAATATTAGGAAATACAAAATAAGTGCTATAGTTTACAATAATATAACTGAAAAATCAAGCGCTAGTAGAAGTGCAATTGAGCCAAATTTACTTCCAATAAAACAATTGACGAAACCATCACAATTTTAACGCAATGACAAAACTGAAGTGCTTGTAATGGCTATGAATAAAAAATTAATAGTTTTTCGTTAGGAACGGCATAGTTTATAGTAAGAATTTTGAATATGAAAAATTGAATATATATATAATCAATTGAGTTGGTGTTTACTTGATGAAAATCCATATTAATTAATTAAATGAAAATAAAACTTAGTTTCATTCAATTTTCATATTTATTAAGATATAATTCAGTGACAGCTGTTTCGGTACATGTCTGAAGAAGGTACAGTGTACCGAAACAGCTGTCACTGAATTATATCTTAATAAATATGAAAATCGAATAAAACTAAGTTTTACTTTTATTTAATTAATATATATATATATATATATATATTTATTGCATTGAGAGTAGCTTTTTATATCTTGGATTTTTTTTTTAATTTTCAGGCCATTGTGAACTTCACTATGGAATTCATAAACATCGTTACAGGCTGGCCAGGATCTGCACACGACACTCGTATGTTCAAAAGTAGCATAATCTGTGGCCAATTTAAAGAAGGAGAAGTGTCTGGCATTCTCCTGGAAGACAGTGGGTATGCGTGCCATCATATTTGAATGACACCTCTCCTCAACCCACAAACACGAGCTGATTTCATTATAACTCAAACTTGAAACGACGACGACTGTTATAGTTGCAACAACTGTGTTACACAATATAGCGAGGAGGGCAAACGATGCCGAAATAGAGGATCTGCCACCAATAATGCTATTCCAGTTGTGAATGATGTTTATGATTTTCCAAATGGAAGGGCTCTAATAGATGTCCACTTTTAATAATAAGTAAGGTGAATACCGAGTCATCCTTCCTCATAACTGGTGTTCTATTTGAAGTAGTTTTGATATTTCACGTATACCATCGTCAGCTTTTCCAGACTGTTGAAATTTAAGTCGTCAGCTCTGGACATCGAGGGAACGACAATGTTAATTTCAACATTCTGGAAAAGCTGACGATGGTATACTTTATATACAGACACTAGTTCAAATAGAACACAAAAGTTATGAGGTAGAATAACTCCGGATTTACCTTATTTGTTATTAAGAAGGACCTAATAGAGTTACTTACTTCCCATTGTATTTTTACTTGTAATTTTAGGATTGTGATTGGACAAAATTATATGAACACTTTCTTTCACTACACTATCATGTATTATGCATTTTTTTTGTCTTCTATACTTCCTCTGCTGTAAGGCTGTGAACATATTGTGTTGTGTATATAGACCATTATGTGTTAAAAATGCAGATTTCCTCGTCTAAATTGTTGGTGCATCTGTAACACTATATCATTTTGTCTAATCTTAAATTTTGTTTGTTCTAATGTGTAATTTAAATAGGGCTCTATTCCATGTGACATATCAGCTATAAACTTTGTAATTGTCCTTTAAGTCACTAACACTATCATTTATTGGATAACATAAGTTAAAATGCGTGCACATTTATTCACATTTCTGGTATAGCCAATTGTGAACATGTTTATTTAATTCAGTTTGTTTGTTTTATGTCCCGCACCATAGCTGAATGGTTAAGGCAAGATGCTTTGTCAGAGAGTTACCGGACTTGCGCTGGTTCGGGTCTCCATGGGGGAAAACATTTTTTCTTGTGATTTTGGCCAGTATTGGGCCATTGCTCACTCAGCATCATGAGGCATTTGGGTAGCTACAATAAGTAGCGACTCCAAGTTCAGAAAATCAGCTATAATGACTGGGGACCTGACATGCTGACCAATCCCACACTGGGTGAATGATCTTCTATCTCTGTGATCAACTCATGTGGAAGTGAGTCCAACAGCCAGCTAGTAGGCCAAGAGCCTTCTAGGCCTTTCAAGCCATGGGTTTTTTTATTATTTTATATTCGTTAAGTGAGTCAAATAAGTTATTACATGTTACCTCATAAAACTCCGTGATCTTCACAGGACTGGTTTCTGAAGCTATTGCTTGTATCATCAGCCAAGATTCCATTAACTCTATAGTCTGAGTTCTGGTTGACGATAGAGGAAATAACTTCAGAAACCGGTCCTGTGAGAATCACCCAGTTTTATGAGGTGAGATGTAGTAATTTGACTTACTTAATTTATTTGCCTGATAATGTAAATTCTCATCATAAAATTTCATTAAAGTAATTTAGATTTGATTAAGTAGGTAGATCCTTGGCAAGCTTTATTGTTTTTTTATCTTATTTTCCGTAAGTTGGGTATGGAAACTTAAAAGCCTTATGATCCATCCATCCATAGTAATTCTGCCCAAGGGTAGGTATTTCACTGCAATCATAGCATTTTCATGCTATGATTTGCTAGGTAATTATAGGTGTGGTAGCTTCCCGTTGCTTTCTTTCCACATCGGTGAAGGATGATGATGATGACCGGATGATATTTGGGGACTGTTGATCCCTAAGCTTCCTGACATTTGTCTTACAGGTGAGGAAAACCCAAAAAAACCTCTCCCAGGAGCTTGTCCCGACCAGGAATTGGACCCACTGCATGACAAGGCAGCACGCTACCTCGAGACCACAGTGGTGGACACGATGAAGTATTATATTCTAAAAAATGTGTAAATAGTAATGTTTCACAATAATATATAAGGTATTAGTGTTACAAATTTGTGTGTTTATGTACATTGATAGCTGTGTAATGTTCATGTATGTAAATCCATATTGATTCTTGTATATAATTGTTATGAGTAATTATGAATGCTGATAATAATAAAAAGCAATGTTTTCAAATGAAACATATTTTGTATTTATTTCAGGTGTCATACATATTAATTCCACAATAAAATATAAGTATGGACTGTTCTTTAATTTCATTTTCCTGCATTGTCCAAGTACTAGAATTCACTTCTGTTTCTTTTATCATGACATACATAACTCATGTCCCACCAAAAACAGATGTTTATTTCCAATATGCAGTTCCCTAACATTCATCCAAATATCCTCCCATCTAAACCTTCCTAATGGTATTTTCTCAATAAAATAAATACATTTGTCGCTATAAGTTTTATAAGTTTGTTATGGGTTGATCATGTAGATTGAATAGACAGTAGAAGAAATTTTTACTGGATTAAGTTCGTTGAGGAAAAGGTTCAGTGGAGGGCTTTAGTGAATGTACCATTTATCTTATGTATTTCATAAAGCCCTAGAGCTTGCAATATAAGTAGTAAAACCAATCAGCTATTCAAGGGGACATATTTGAAAAAATCATGTTGACGTGAGGATGAGGTAAAACAGTAAACTGAAATGATGTTTCATGCAATGACTACATATTTTAAAGATGGTTGTTTATATAAATGCCCTTATAGGACTGTAGGGCAAAGTAATTGGGCATATATATAATACATATAATGTTTCATTTTTTGTTTTGTTATAAATTTTAGAATAACACTGATAGAGTATCAAAGTATATAAATTATGACTATAGTCTTGTATCAGGAGAAGCATTAATGACCATAAGGAGAAGAGACAAACTAATAATTTACATAACATGGTGATTAAAGATTTGTGGTGAATTACAGCAATAATTAATACAGTTACTTAACAGTGTTTCTATAAACGAAAAAACTGCACTTAAACTAGCGTGGAATATTTTCAAAGTCCAATAGAACAACAGTGCGCATATGTCAGGTTTTATATAGCCAGCGATAACCCACAATCTAACCACATATCGATTATCATCCTCGATTACTATATGTCGCTGTGAAATTTAAATTACTAATATTTGCAATATTAAGAGAAAATAGCATCATAATATTGTCTACCAGTGTCATAATATTGTGATTTGCATATTTAAATAAATACTTCAAAATTATCTAATAATGTTATAAAAATTGTTTGAAAAAGTTTAAAGCATTAAATAATGTTAGTTAATACAGAAGAAGAGTTTACGACAATATAAATGAAAAATCAAGCGCTAGTAGAAGTGCAGTTGAGCCCTATACCATATGTATATCTTTTTACCATAATCTCAACCTTGAGGTTATGGAAAATAAAATGGACCATCAAAAATTGATTAATAACTTTGTATTTATTTGATGTATTTACATAACGTGGTGATGGTAATTTCTTACCATGTTCTTAAAATATTATCTTCATAGTGTAATTTTGATAATGGTTTTCTATTAACAATTACAACAATAAATTAATACATAGTTACCTATCAATGATTTTATAAACCATAATAATAAATTATTATTTTGCTACAATTTCGACTTTTAAGGTTAGGCCTACAAAATTATTAGAACCTATAGTATTACCTGTTATGCATAAAGGTATACCTATTATCCATAAAGATAAGATAATAAAATAAAATAGACCATCTCAAATGGATCACTAATACTGTTTTTAATTTATATATAAAAGATCACGTATGTTATATTAATTTGGTTTGTTGATATCCCATAACGTACATATAACGTACGCTTTTCTCCATCACAATACACATGTATAAAATATAAAAGCTGTGGAATGTTACAATTTGACCTTTTATACTTTTCTACTATATTTATCAATAATATAAGCCTATTCAGATAACTAATTTATAAGGGATAACTGGGCAATATATATTTTTTACTTTCATTGTTGGACATTTCTATATGTAGGAAATCCTAATTTTGCCATGAATACGTTTTGATTACACACATATATTGTAAGTTTAACCTCAATCAGATTCTATTTCCTCATTTTTGTAATAAGTTTAATTTATTTTAGGCAAACAATCACATTCCCATAACCTATACAATTGCAGACGATTTTTAAAAGACGCCATATTTCACAATATCATATGGATTATTTCTCTATGCACTTTTAAAAACATTGCCAACATACGCATTTTTCCATCTCGCTTGAGATAGAGATAAGATCGGATAAGATGGTTTCAAGAAAACCATCTCTCACTCTCGTGGTCAGACTCAACTTACGAAAGTGAGAGAGGTGGGGGAGAGGAGAGTTGGTTTCAAGAATACCGGCCTTAGACTTCTAACTTGTTTTGTCTTGGTTTCACACAGAAACAATTGAATAATATATACTACTAGCTAATACCCGGCGTGCGCTGCCACTCTTAAATAAATGAAAATTAATGTGCTTTTATGTTAAGTTGAATAAGTAAAAGGAAACATTTATATCGTAATTATTTTAGATGCCCTGTGCTGTTTACCCGACGTTGTCCGGAAATCTACTCATCCCGATCTTCCTGACATAAATGAGCTGAAATACAAAAATTAATGTACTTCATATGATTAGTTGAATAAGTAAAATAAAAAATAATTATAAATGTATATCGTAATTATTTTAAGATTCTCCGTGCTGATTATCCGGTGTAGCCCGGGAATCTACTCATTTCGATCTTCTTGGCATAAATGAGCTAAAAGACAAAATTCGTTATTGTGAGTTATCCGTAAAAGAATACCCGCCATGTGCTGCTATGCTTGCACAGGAATCTACATACTAGTCCTGATCTTCTTGACTTCGATGAAAAGCAAATATGGTTATTGTGAGTTATCCGTAAAATATGAACATATGCTCTCGCGGACGTTTTTGTAGAGCTTTTCGAGATATTCAATTCTGCGTATATTAATTTTGTGTATTTGTTATGGTTTAGACAGCGAAAGCCATTTAAGCGTCCGAAGAGCTACTTTTTTCACGTTTTTCACTACAAAGGGCGATTTATAAAGGTGTAGGAGTTGAATATCACAACTCTCGTGTAGCCTTTGTTCATCCCGGGAATCTCCTAAATGTATTGCAAAACGTTCCATCACGATCGGATGAACGGTATGACTATGGCCGCGCATAAAGTACGAACAAACAAACATTCATTTTTATATATTAGGTCTGTGTTGCAATATTAACTTTTAGTGCATTAAAATCCTTGCCCTAATTGTTATTAATATTATTATTATTATTATTATTATTATTATTATTATTATTATTATTATTATTATTATTATTATTATTATTATTATTATTATTATTATTATTATTATTATTATTATTGTAATACTTATTATAGGTCGCCCCAATTCACATATTCTGTTTGATACATTTAAGAAGGTATTAATAAAACATAGCATTGTTGAGCATCCTCTGTCCATGTTTTCCACAATACTCTCCGTATTTTGATTTAATGACGCCCTTTAACAGCTCTTTTTACTTCTAGGGCTTTATGTATGGTCTTGTAAATAAGATGAAGATAAGTTTGTCAACTTTGTATAGACATTTGTAGTGTCCCAATTCAAATATTGCCATGAAAGGGTCGAATAATTCCTTAGATATATTATAATCCACTTTCAGGATTTTCAAGCCTTACAAAAAATCGATCCTGTCTTGTATGAACCCGCGAACCTCGGACTCGGAGGTGAGTACGATAAGTACTAGTGTATGAGCACTAACATGTCCACATTTCTCCTGATGCTATAAGACTATTTCACATCAAGATATCCCCAATAGCGTCACCACATTCTAGACTCGGTAAACATAGCAAATCTGAAAAGACTAGAAATGGTCAAAATTACCTACCTCCGGAGAGTACTTAGGGGCTCAAGGTCAACGAGCTCCCGACTCATATACCTTCTAACCAAGGCTGACTTCTTCATCAGAGAAATAGCGTCAAAATACAACCTGCCACACACCCCAGCCTACGAAGCGCACATAAGAGAGAGATCAGAAAAAGCAGAGGATATAGACCGCGGATTGTTCCTGATCCCAGTGATGAATACTGAAGAATGGAAGGAACCGAACTTCTCCCTGAGACACGTGTTCGCGATGACCGCCACACATGGATTCCACTACAGAATATGTATCCAAAAAGGGTTCCACCTCGCATCGAACCAGTGCCTCTGCAAGCTATGTGACCACAAATGTGAACAATACCACCTTATTGACTGTACAGCAAGAAGAAAGCCTCTAGAATTCTACGCAGATGATAATAACTTTTAATAATTGTATCCTAATATACACAGTGTGTTTAATAAAACTTTAAAAATTCTCCTTACGTGTAAACATATTCCTTTCATATTTGAAGAGAAAAATTATACGCTCAGACCGGGACCTGTACCCGGGACCCTTGGTTCTTTAGACCAAGTGCTCTACCATCTGAGCTACCTGAGCAAGTACCGATCTAAACTCAAATATTTCTCTATATACGTTGTAATTCCCGCCCACCAAATGCTCTGAAGCCTTTGCTTCTATCTTTGCAAATGGCGGCTCCTATATTAAGAAGACATATTTGGGAATTATACGTTACATTATAAATGCCAGTACGGCTTTTTTCGATGTTTTTATTATTAATTTCATATATCTCAATGATGGATAAATCATAATTGAAGAGAAAAATTATACACTCATACCGGGACCTGAACCCGGGACCAAGTGCTCTACCATCTGAGCTAACTGAGTAAGTACCGATCTAAACGCAAATTTTTCTCTATATACGTTGTAATTCCCGCCCACCAAATGCTGAGAAGCCTTTGCTTCTATCTTTGCAAATGGCGGCTTCTATATTAAGTTCAGTTTTTTAAACTAATAATTGTTCTTCTAAAACTAAGTCCTAATATAAATACGCTTAGTTTTTTAATGGATGAATAGTCTTTTACCTTCTTAGAATTACCTTTTCATACAAATATTCAGGTGTTAGTTTATTCACCCGAATAAGCGACGCTAATAACGCTATTTAATGCTAAAAATTGTCGTTTAATAACCGTATACAAACATTACAGTTGAATAGCTATTGGAATAAGTACTTCGATATCTAGAGCTGATAGTTCGTGTGTCAGCTTTGACGATCATATTTGACAGCGACTTTAATGGCTCACGTTTCTAATTGATGTCCTTGATTCCGTAAGTATCGGAACGCTAGTTTGTCGCTAAATCACTCGGCAATGGTGATTTGAGTTTGATGAATTCGCTGTGAAACAGTAGCTGCTATATATGAGAGAAGGTGATTACGGTATTAACACCATCTGCTCTTGTGTCCGTCCCTCTATTCATCGGTTTGATTTGTCGATGCGTCACCAACCCCATTAGCTGGATTCCCTACGAGGCGATTAAGAATAATGTACTGTATCGACCTAACTTTAAAATCGAGTTTCATCGCTAAAGTAAAAATTGATACAGTTTAGAATTCTCTGTCGAACTGAGTCCTTGTATACTTTGTGTAGACTCACTACTTGTTATACAAAATAGCGAGACGAAAAGTTGTCTATGTATATGTGTTTGAAGTAGATATGCATCACAAAGACTATCTATCCGTAGTAATTCTGCCCGAGGGCAGGTCCTTCATTGCAATCATAGCATTTTCATGCTATGCTTGCAGCTTTACTAGAGAATTGTAGGTGTGGTAGCTTCCCGTTGCTTTCCACACCGGTGAAGGATGATGATGATGATGTTAATAATAATAATAATAATAATAATAATAATAATAATAATAATAATGATAATAATGATAAAATGATGGTGATGATGGCCATATGATTTCGGGGACAGATAAATACTATGAGCTGTGAAATCGTCTTGAATATAAAATATGTATGTATTATGGAAATGGAGTTAAGGACACATGAGGGAAGTTTTGATGAAGAAGTGGTTGATTTCAAATACCCAGGAACAACAAAAAGAAATAGGATGAGACGCACAAATAAATTAAACATAGGCTAAAATCTGAAAATGCAAGCAATCATGCATTAAAGCTAGTTTTGTCCTAACTTGTCTCAAAACACATTACACTCAAATATATGTAACTGTTATACTGGCAGTTATATTATATGGATGCGAAACATGGACTCTTACAATAAGTAATTTGAGAATAAAGTTCTCAGGAACATTTTTGAATCAAAGAGAGATGAGCAGACTGGCGAATGGAGAGGCCTGCGTTACATTGAACTACATAATATTTATAGGAAATCAGATATAATAAGAACTGTTAAGTCTTGTATACTGCGATGAACTGGCCATTTGGCAAGAATAGCGAATGAAAGTGGGACATAAAAGCTTCTTGTAGGAAACCCAGAGGTAAAACGCCCAATCGGTAGACCAAAAAGGAGGTTGAAGGATACCATTAACCACGATTTCAGGCATAATTATTAAGCATTAGCTCAGGATAGGCATGTGTGGAGAACATATATCCGCGCGGCTGTAAACTTACGGTTTCGTTAGTGCAAGTGAGTTAGACTCATGGAGGTCTAAGGACGTAACATTCACATAATGCCAGCCAATTAAACGCATAATGATAAGCTTGTGTGTCCAAAGTTAAGCGCCGGTCAACTTTACTTAAATCAGTTAGTGTACATAGAACTAGTCTGGCCTTTTAGATTTTGAAGTGCAGGTCACACTTTATGTACTCATATACGTTCTACACCCGGCCTGCCAAACATACAATCAGTTAAAACCTGTGTGCCCACTCGGCAGCCGAAAGGAATTAACGTGCAGGGCCCGTGACCTGTCACTTCCGGCTGCTTTAGGGACTTCAGCCCATTGATATGTATATTTATTTGTCGATGATTGAGTAACAATCCTGACGCCAGTCGAAACTAGCCGCAGATCAGGAGACAAAGATGTAGTGATCGGACATTAGCAAGCCTTGTTATGTTGGTCATAATTGATGTTCTAAGTTGATGTTCTAGGTCGCCACGGCAGCCTCCAATCCCCGAAGGGACAAGATCGGGAGGACTGCTGGGCGAAACCAGAAACGGCTCCTTTCAGGTTAAACTGATCTTTTGCGAAATTTTGAATTTTGGAAATATTTTAGCAAGTAGTGTACATAGTAAAGTAAAGTGATCCCACAACAGGCCCGGAGGCCCTTGGGATAGTAGGAGGTTAAGGCCCCCACTTTTTATAGACAATCGGCACTTTTATGTCAGCCGGGTCGTCAGCCCTGCGCTCCCATTCCGGCTTTCCCAGAGCTGTTCAGTCCGATTAGAAAACACAATTCCAAGTATATGTTTAACACGAACACATTTAATTTGTTTGATTAATCGAACTTTTTTACAAATAATTTAGAAATTAGTTGGTATGTATTTTATTTAATGCCGATGTTTGAAATTTCAAGTAAATTAGTGTCACAATTAAATTCTGGGCGTGAAATAACGATAAAACTTTAGTTAAGGAATATAATAGGACCTACTCTCAATTACGTCACTTTTGAGAACCGAGGATTCGTCAAGGTATTCGCTCGTAAGATTCGAAAGACATTGTACACAAGTACATTCTATTGAATAGCATTTTTAATATTTTGGAATATGTATTCTAACTATCTATTCTGTACCTCAATACATGTTTGATAACCAGCCAATAGTGACTGTCCAACCCAGTCGAGTATGGGAGAATTCTGTTTCATGTAATGAAACGAATAACTGATTGGCGTAACAAGTTGAATTGCGGTGTATATATTTTTAACAAACCCTATTTTCTGTGTATTACCTATCGTTCCTAAATGTTTGTTGGTGGGGCTTCTAATACACTGTGTACGCTGTTTTTCGATGATAATTTCATATATTACTTAACTTCTTTTTTATGTTAAATATAGAATAATGTCTACATTGCCTCGTGTAAGATTCAGCTTTGAACATATCAGCAAATTTTCCAGTTCATGGTTTAAATATTCTAGACACTGCGTATAGGAACATTTTGTAAATATGTTCAGTTAACAGATCATACCGTAGGCATTTATTTGTTTTGTTTTATTTGGAAGTAGATTTCCTATATGAGTCGTATGTTTTATCCTTTTGGTTCATAATCTAATAGAGCTTTATAACTTTAATAAATGTTTATTTTATTCAAAATTAGTGTGAGGTCTATTTTCACATTCTATTGTTTCAGTTCTAACATGAGATGAGATCCATTGGAATAAATTTACTTTATTTTTGAGAAAAGTTTAACAGAACAATTTTATTTCCATTATGTTTTATAATTTGAGCATTTTATATCATTAAATGACTGCATATGTGGACTCGTTTTGTTGGTATACTTCATAATCATCATCATAGTACATTCACGAATTTAGGATTTGTTGACCTGTTTCGGCCTCAAGAAAAACACCATCCAAAAGTCTTTTGAGTGGACGTCCTGGTCTTCTTCTTCCTGCAGGTTGATATCTTAACATTTGTTTGGGTATTCTGTGATCTTCCATTCGATGAACATGTTGCATCCATCTTGACTTGTAATCAGAAATTTTGTTTTCTAAAGGTTCCATGTGTAATTCTTCTAAGATGTCTTCATTTGTTTATACTTATAATGATAATACTACTAATAATAATCTTTCATTTGAACTGGCAGATTTAAGGCCTTCTATTCCATTCAACCATTGAATAATAAAGTAATATAAAATGTTACATGCCTAATATAATTTAAAATATTATTAAATTATAGGCTGTACAATGCACAACACGAATCTAGTACGAGTATAACATTAGCACTGACAAAACTAGGAATCAAATTAAATAAGAAAAGCTTCCTAGATTGATTTTTATATGTACATAGTGATTTCTGAATATAGGTGTTATGCAGATAATATTTTTATTGTGTCAGGATCACCTGTTTGCTGTTATTCACTATAATTTGTACTTCAAATGGATAGTAGAAAAGAATGGATAATTCTCAAATTTTAGGCTCAAAAATTCACATTTAGACTCTTAAGACGATAAAATCATTATGATAGGTTATATAAACACTATTTTACGTTTTTAAAATTTGCAATGGACATAACACCATAATTCAGTATTAAATGGATGCAATTATTTTAAACTAATAAATCTAATTTATATTTATGGTCTTTACAGTTAACATAACTTTATTTATCTTACAACAGATCTTCGAAATTTAATTACAAATTGCAAAATTAATATAATAATTGATAAAATATTGATTGAGAACTGACAATAATAATTGTGTGAATAAATGTATTGCTTCTAATTAAAAAATGATGAAACTATTTTTAATCCTCATTTCAATATTATCAGAGTTGCTATCAGAAGCATAGTAAAAAAAATACCTTCATGCATAATTTGTTGTGCGTCTGATAAATAGCCAGTTCCATATTACGAGCCGACGGGCAACGTTACCGTGACAACCGTACATGCGCTTAACACTCTATAGAAACTAGTAGGTACACACGAGTTCTCAAAACCGTCTTAATAGCCGCCCCTGCTCAAAATGTTATTTTGTACGTTTTACCGTCTACTAAGTAAAATCGAAGTCCAAGTATTTAGTCTCCAAATCTCTTGACCGGGACGAAAATAACAAAGGAAATTTCCGCTGGACGGCAGTCCGTTAAAGGTAAACATATAATTGAAACAATCATCACACCAAATATCTTCATCTGCCTTACGGTACATATTTAATGTCAAATTAGAGAAGAATTTGAATTCAACTGTTATTTAAAATAATATTAACATCAATTGAATTGGTGTTTACTTGATGAAAATCCATATTCATTAATTAAATAAAAATAAAACCTAGTTTTATTTGATTTTCATAGTTATTATAGGCCTATAATTCAGTGACAACTGTTCCGGTACACTGTACCTTCTTCAGACATGTTAAATTATGAATTGTGTTCCAACTGATCTAAGAAACAGCTGTCACTGAATTATATAATAAATATGAAAATCAAATAAAACTACGTTTTATTTTTTATTTAATTAATATTATTAACATTGCTGTATGTATTACAGTATAATTATCATTAACAAACATATCTACCAAATTAATGTACAATATCAAATATAATATTGTATTTTGTTAAAAAGAAATTACGTAAATAAACAATCGGAAATAATTTAATTTAGTTTGTTCCGGGAAATAAAAACAAATCCGAAGATCTACAGGAATTTCCAAGGATCTAGCAACGCTGAAGTTACGTGTTTTAATTTTGAAGAAAATGCAGATTTAGTCCAGAAATATAGTAATAAATACCAAATTGTTTTTAGGCATAATGAAATTCTAATATTATAATGATATTGTGAAAAGAAAAATTAATGTCTGAACCAGGAATCCAACAGTGGACCTCTAGTTCTCCAGACTAGTGTGCAGCCCACTACACCATTCCAGACCTGGCACAACCATTAACAATTCTTTCCACATATACAAATCTATAATTCTCGTTTCGTCCGCTGTCAGGTAGGTGTCACAACTATCGTCAACGGCCGGCTTCGTTTAGAAGTATCTATATTTGAGAATTTTACACCACCAATTTTATAAGCAGTAAACGATATTATTTAACATTTTCCAATTCTGTTATTTTAACACAGTTCCAATAATGGATCATATTATAATATTATAATGATATTGTGAATGGTGTAGTGGGCTGCACACTAGTCTGGAGAACTAGAGGTCCACTGTTCGATTCCTGGTTCAGGCATTATTTTTTCTTTTAACAATATTATTATGATATTATAATATGATCCATTATTGGAACTGTGTAAAAATAACAGTATTGGAAAATGTTAAATAATGAAATTCGAAGTGATATAACTCTGCAAGGACTTATCTATATCATTGGTTTCTATTTTGCTCTTCAGAAAGAAGTAAGCATAAGACCTGAAATTCAAGATATGAATAATACGCAATAATTAAAAATTGCATACATGCTCCTGCATATTAATGTTATTTAATATATTTTTATTGCATCTATAAATAGCAGTCTACCGCTTTGTTTTCGGGGTAGAGTCACTGGCTCGTACGAAGCGGATCCAGGTTACATTCCGGACAAGATTCCTGGGTGTTGTTTTTTTTTTCAGGGATTTTCCTCGCCTATAAGACAAATATCATGAACCTTTAGATGTCTAAACGATCCCTGAACATAATCCGGCCATCATAGCCATCATCATATTCGCCATGTTTAGTATGAATATGTGAGTTAATGCGTGGTTTGTCTTAAATGTTCGTGTTGTCTCGGACGAGCAGATAATTCATTCGGGAAGGCCATCCATGCCCTTGTTTGTCAGAAAGGTATTCGTGTTATCCAAAGTTTGAATATCTCTCCCGATAATTCGTGTCACAGAAAGGTCTGGGTGGCCTGGGACATACAAAATTACCTGTAAGGTGAGAGGTTAAGTTATGATGACTGATGAATAAGAAGATGATGAATATGTAAATCTAATTAAATATGAGGTAAATTAGTTGAAATAGAAGCTTATTGTTGATGAAGTGGATAAACATTGTGATGGCTTGTGCTTTCACTCAAAGCATAATCTGAATATCAGAATGCCAACAGGCATCAAGAACCAAACGACTAAGCTCCATAACCTGCTTACACCATACTCGAAGCTTACATATCTCACATCCATTAATAGCCATTCTGAGGACGCCACATTCTCTCTGCCTTCAATTTATCACAGACCAGAGACTATAGTATGGATACATGGCCACCTGCATAATCTCATTTTCAAGAACAAAAGACTGTTGATACGCTCTTGAGTAAATCTGGTCCTCACAAACTGGGATTTTAGCGGCTTATTACAGTAATTACATTACTCACAAGGCGAGAAAATACGCATCTAGTTCCTATCTGATCTCCATTGCACGTGTGAACTCTGTGTATTGGCATCTGTTTAAAACTATGATCATTGATACGTTAATTTGTACAGTATGTTACGAATAAAACAGTAAATATAAACCAAACATTTTTCCGTACATTAAAAATGTTATCTTACTGTATATAATGTAAAAATAACACTAAATGCTCAGGAGGCCCTTGATTGCTTACATATTTCGAGGCAACCGATACGACAGAGTGTCACCCCTGCGCGACGATCGACTTTATACCAGAACTTACTTCGTTTCGGATAGAGAGTGATTCGATCTCAGGGCCAGGGTGCTTCTAGAAGGTTTAAAGTATAGTTTAAAAATCATGATCCAATCGTGACTCGAACCCGCGACCTCCCGACTAACAGCTTATTGCCTTAGCCAACCATGCTTCTGCGTGCCCTGTTTGCTATGTACCTATTATTAAGTTATATAGTTATGTCCTACAAATAAATAATATGATAATTAAATGTGTTGAAGAATTAAAATATCTTGGATCTAACTTATAATAGATAAATCTGGTACTTGTGAAAAATATATTATTAACAGAGTAAATTGTGCATGGAAGGCGATTAGATCCCTGAATGGTCTTTTATGGAATAGAAATATGACCAGAAAAACAAAAAAAACAAAAAAAGAGATTATGCAGACAATAATAGAAAGTATACTTCATATGGATCAGAAAGCTGGACAATAAATGAAAGGATGCAGAAAAGAATCTTGGCGACAGAAATGGATGGATTACGGAGAAGTATGAGAATATCCAGGCTACAACATATTCAAAATACATATATCAGACAAGAAACGGATGCACAAGAAACTGTTATCAATAGGATAACAAAGAGAGCTCTACAATGGTATGGATATGTACAACGGATGTCGGAAGACCAGTGGCCTAAAGAGGTATTGGATTGGATGGTACCAGGCAGAAGGAAGGGGGGAGAAGTGGAAGAGCATGGTATGAGGGAATATGTGATGAAGAGGGGTATGGAAGATGGATAATGGGAAGATAGGAATCTCTGGAAATAGGAATCAAGGGCAAACTGCTGTAAAGTGGAAAGCCTGTATTAAGTAAGTATTATGTCCTATCTGGTTTGTATTATACGGGATGGTGTAAATAGTAGTTTACGAAGTTGGAGGGGTAAATGAGAGATTGTATTGACAAAAATGTGTGTACATCGATTATTTTGTTTGATTTGTGTTATAGCTCTAAACACTAAAAATCCGTATCACATAGAATTTCCACGTTTCATTTAAATACGTCATTGAAATCGTTATCCTTTAAATTAAACACAGAGGCAGCATTTCCATAGCAGTCTGGGGAGATCCTAGGAGTTTGCGAAATGATTATCGCACCTGCAGCAACTAGGGAAACCATTTTTTTTTTCGATTTCTACAGGATCTCATAAACAAGATGTTTCATTTTTCCTACAGAAATAAATGCGTTGAAGTGAGCATTAACCTGCCTAAATTAAATTAATATTAAGTAAGTGCGCTTCAGTATTTCTAACCGAATAACCTTGCCTCTAGCGACAAAATGGTCGACTGTATTCATTTTGGTTAATAAAACCTTGTTTAACATGGCTTTCTTTCATTCTACAATTTTGTAAAACCTTTTGTATCACTCTGTAGTCATCGAGATATAGTTGTGAATTCAGTTTAATGCTCTAATAAATAATTTTTTGTACAGATATTACAAATAATAATAAGCAAATCTAATTTGATCACTTTTTAAAATACATGGCTACATAGGGCATGTCACCAATTCGTATATTCCACATTGCATTTTTTTTTCTAAGAAGAGAAAATGAGGACTGTCGGAAGTTATAATGGTGGAAGGAGCAAAATAAAAGATAAGTCACGTGTCCATGAAACCTAGAAAAACAATATTTTAATTATACAACGAATCTACTTCTTTACTTGAATGCCAAATTTTTGTAGATAAATAAACTCACTACCAAACCCTTTCTTTCACTGTTTCACGCTTTCAAAATAGTGTTTTCCATCGAGAAACTAATGGTTTCTTAAACTCCATTTCGACAAAAAAAGTGACTTACCTGGATCTTTCTCTGGACATTTCAGTTTAAAAATGTAAATATATAACTAACTAACTCACTGGCACTATCGAACCCGTAGGTTCATGGCCGCGACGACATAAGCTCTCCATGCATCCCTATCCTGAGTTAATATTTTCCAATCATTCCCTCAAATCATAGGAGCACAAAATATAGTTTCTACTAAAATAATAAAAAACTCTAGTATTTCATAAATATGTTTTGTTTTATACAACTGTGATTCTTTATTTAAAAAAAGGTTATAGGCACTAATGAAACCAGAAATTCAAGGATCATCCAGGATGAATACTTTCCAACCATTCCCTTATACTGTGTTATTATACTCTCTGTGTTGTATTGGCATAGATTTATCGATTTTTTCGATACCTCTATGTCAATACTATACACAGAGTATAATAACAATAGGATCATCATCCTTGAAGACATAGAGATTCTAAAAGAAGCAAGGAATAAAGATCTACACAACGAGAATATAACCGCAGACATAATCCGTTATACATCCTATACAACACCATCAGTTCTAGTTAAAACGCAGAAGACGAAACATTGCTTTCAAAAAGGCCTCCATATTAGAAAAACTTGAAGAAATTTAATAATTTAGTTGAGGACGACTGACTTACCAGGTAAAAATTATATAGTAGTAGTAGTAGTAGTAGGTAGGACTTTATTAGACAAAAAGTAAGATATTTACAATATTATTTATAAATATGGGTCGCAGGGGCAGTAAGCCGTACGTGCTGTTGACAGTCCGTTACAATAAAGTAATAATTGGTACTAGTGTAAAGAAAAATAATAAAAAAATGCAATAACATTACAATTAAATAAAGAAAACACAATAACATTACAATTAAATAATAACACAATAGCATTACACACTAAAAACAATAACATTACAATTAAATAATAACACAATAGCATTATACACTAAAAAACAATAACATTTCAATCACATAAAGAAAACACAATAATATTACAATTAAATAATAACACAATAGCATTATACGCTAATTAATTTAAATATAATTATTAAGAATTAATGGTATTGCATTTTGATAACATATATTTATTCATGGATGAGTGTTGTTCTTATTTTCCGAGTTTTGTCCAGAAATTTACCCTAGTTTATCCAATTTTCTGGATTTACCAATAACTCGTAGCATGCCAATCATTACCGATTTGAATTTAGACATTTTTCCGGTAATGACTGACGTCTCCAATATTCTAAATCATTACATTTTCCTAATATATGTATCTCATCTTCAAAGTTCCCGCACATTGGACATATTCGCATATCGTGATCTCTCTTTAAATCCTAGGTTGAGTATATACGATTCTTTCCCCAGACGTGTTTTAGTTATCTTTGTAAACACAGTGAGCGTTTTCCTGTACATTCGGCGAAAGTATCTTGTTGGTTTATATCTAAGTATCTCCTCCTTATTTTTCTCCACACTTTCTTGCGATTTTCAGTCCCTTTTTCCCATATCCAGCCCATCCCAATCTTTTGGAGTTCTCTCCTAACCTCGTCTGCCCAAAATTTAACATCTATGTTTTTAATTTGGTGGTCGTAACAAATTGCTCTAAGCATTGTTTGTTCACCTTGGATTACTCGCAACCAGTATTTGAGTACACGAATTTTACAGTTTATGTCGTCCTGGAATGACCCAAATTCATATAAAATTCCACAGTTAGAAACGGCCTTACTTAGTCCTGTAATATATTTTAGAAAATGCGTATATACCTTATTTAGTACTTCCGTTCTTTGGAAACCCCAAATCTCACTACCATAGTGCATTACTGGCCTGACCATCGCTCCATACATTTTTTCTAATGTGCTGACTGGAATATCAGGCACTCGACCAATTAACATGTTATTACATAACCTAAACGTTGCTTTAATATGAATTTCAAAACCTGTTGACAATTAGAATAAGTAAAATAATTCAAAAATATATAGTTATGTAACAGAAAGAATGTAATATTACGTTGTAATAGATCGTACAGCTAGTAAATATTGTTAAAAAAAGTAATATTTGTAGGATTAAGATAAATAACATAATAATGCTAATGATAATTAAAATTCAGATTATAACTAATACACAGAAAGTGACGTGCAGTCCTCGTGTGATTAATCAGCTAAATGCAGAGATTACAAGATCGTTTGCCAAAGGACGCACCAATCACTTACATGTTCATATTAATCAAGGCAAATTTGGTAGGATAATTATCAAATAATGTTCGTAATATTACATTCTTCCTGTTACATTCTTAAAACCTGATCGAGTGGCAGACAAGGCCTTAAGGCCTTAACTCTGCCAGATAAAATAAAACTATTATAATTAGGCCTATACGGTTTCTATTATTTACTTGTTCTAATTGTATTTGAAGAGAACAATTTTCGCCTAGACCGGGACTCGAACCCGGGACCCTTGGCTTTCCGGGCTCAAGTGCTCTACCAACTGAGCTACCGAGGCGAGTTACGATCTAGACGCAAATTTTTCTCTTATGTACAGTTGTAATTCCCTCGCGCCAAATGCTTGAAACCATAGCTTCTATCTTTGCAAATGGCGGCTTCTTAGTTAAGAAGACATTTATTGGGAATTTAACACTACTTTATAGCCAGTAGGGCTTCTATTGACGATTTTATTATTAATTTAACACTTCTCATTGAAGGATAAATTATATTTGAAGAGAAAAATTTTCGCCTAGACCGGGACTCGAACCCGGGACCCTTGGCTTTCCGGGCCAAGTGCTCTACCAACTGAGCTACCGAGGCGAGTTACGATCTAGACGCAAATTTTTCTCTTATGTACAGTTGTAATTCCCTCGCGCCAAATGCTTGAAACCATAGCTTCTATCTTTGCAAATGGCGGCTTCTTAGTTAAGAAGACATTTATTGGGAATTTAACACTACTTAATTGTGTTTAACCCTTTCGCTTCAAGTTTAAATGCTCAATTCATTTCCCCAGAAACCGTACATTTTATTGTCTATTTTCAGACATTCAAAACAAACAAAAGATAACGGTACTTGAGATCACAATAAGTGTGAAGGCCAAAACACATTCTTCTACTATGCATAAATGTTAACAAAAGATTAACCTACCAAGGGATGTAAAAATATTGCAAAACATATAACAGCAGAGTTAAGCGAGTGTACCTCGTCTTCTGAGCTGAAGGCCATTTAACTGTCGGCGAGTCTACCTCGTCTTTTGAGTGAATGGGGTTAATCTATATTGTTTTAATGGTGACCAAATAATGCGTCTTAAAATGTCCTTGTCATTTTATCTTAAAAGAGAGGAAAACCCCGAAATAACCACATTGAGGAAAAATTCATCCGATAGAGAACCCAACCCATGCCCACTGAGATAACGACCTTACTTTGACAGCACAATGGAGAATCAAATACTAATATTATCTTTCGAATCATTCGAAAGAAAGCAAAATCCGCATATACAAAACGATAGTTCGACCAGTTATTGTATATGGAGCAGAAACCAGGGCTGATACAACAAAAACTAAACAAATCATAAGCACATGTGAAATGAAGGTCTCAAGAATTATTCAGGGGGGGAAAAATCATTTGGTAATATACATAACACAGAAATTAGGGACAAATGTCATATTCAAGACATAACCAAATGTATTATTGACAGACGAAAATATTGGAAAGGTCATATAGAAAGAATTAAAGACAACCGACTTGCAAAAAGAGCTAAAGAATGGACGGGAGAAGAACAGGAGGGAGATCAGCTAAGAGATGGGTAGAACAGTGAATGCACATCCAATACGTCTTCTTGCGAGGAGTGATTTTGGAAATAAACAGGATGAAAATCCTACAAATTATGAAGGAGAAGAAAATAAGAAGAATTATTATTCTATAATAGGGAGTTTTAAAAGAGGTGTGACATTAAAATAAAATGTCTTCCAATAGACAGATACAGAATCCTGTATAGTGTTTGTTCCACTACTGCAGTAACAAAATCATTTGCAACCCCTTCTAAACAATAGTTTTGTTAGAGTTTTAATAAACATGCATTTACTGTGGGCGCTGTGTAGAACAGCCATAATGACATGTTCCATGTGCCATGGCGCTGACATCGGGGTGCGACGAGGCTGTAATTGACGTCGTTTTCACGTCATAATAAACTGCACGCACCGACACATTCACCCCCCCTCCACATTCACGCAGCTTTCGTCGTTACGTGCATGCGTCATCGAGCTAACATGACATATACTAGTTACTTAGTCTTTGTCCTTTTGTAATGCTAAAAATCACTGCAAATTATTAAATACGCAATTTTTATTAGCTAGCACCTGGTTTTTATATTAACCCATAAATTGATAATGAATCACATAAGATAGAAGATTGGTTTAATTTACTTAATAATATAGTCTTGTTTTCACTGCGATCCGACGCATTTAAATAATAAGCAAGTGAAATTATTGCTTCGCCATTTTGAGAGTTAAAAACTAAACATCTGTCACGCAGGAATTGCGTTAACTAAGCAAATTCTTCAGCAATTGAATTTATGATAGAATTTTTCTGGTTTATGAAATACAGGGCTATTCAAAAAGAAGGAACAGGCTTCAAACATTTATTTCTTCTAAACTAAAAAAATATATAA
>JASPKZ010007395.1:897500-966214 GCA_030220185.1 Diploptera punctata
GTAATCTTGTGCATGATGAATGGTAGCCATAGCAACATCCTGTGTGTACGTAATTAAATTTCAAACGTTTTACTGCACCCGACGTGATGGATACCAAGGGGAAGGAAGTCTTTTATATATTTTTAATTTGAAGGGAATTGGGCTTCTACGCAGTTGATTGAATTTATTAACAACGGCACACCGAGATTTTTTATTTGTGCGGAGATATGGTTATTAAATTAAATTTTCCAGCCGTTCACAATAAATTCTCTATTCTCTTCATAGCGGTTCTCTCTATAGCCCTACGTTAAAAAATAAAATCTCTCGAAAAATGCGACAGATGCCTTTCTCATTCACGTAGAGAAAAACGTATAGGTACGTTGAACAACATTGAAGTTAATTACTGTATATTGAAGACCAAGGATGATTTCTGGTGATTCATTTCTAGTCTACTGGTTTAATCCCCACTATCAAACTAAACGAGAGAAATTCAATATTGGTGAGTTGCGCCCTGCTTAAAAATTTTTCACACCAAAGAAGTATTTTTGGGGATTCTTTACTACATGTGTCGCGATGAATTTCCTAAGTTCCAATCATACACCATGTGCATGCTCCAACAAACGCGAAGCGGCTTACACTATGAAATCAACGAATGCAGCCGACTTATATACGATATTTCTTCTTTCTTCTTCCTTCCAAGTATTAGCCCAAGGCCTGTTACGATCCTATAGAAAATTTTCCCTCCCCGGGAAATTCTCGTATAAGACTTGAAAGCATAATAATAGTCCCTTCGATTGGTTGCTGGCCAAAGGAAGGCAATACCAGTGATCGGGCTGCCATCTTATAGCCTCTGGTCAGGCTTTTCTGGAGAAGAAAAGAAAATAAAGGAAAGAAGAAATGGAAGAAAGGAAAGACTCCCTAGCCCTCGGATGCCCTAATAGCGTCGGGGTCGAAAAAAACAAGTTAACCAAGAGAGGTTAGATAGTAAAGTTAAAAGAGTGCAAAACACAAGTAAGTGGAAGAAATGTTTTGCTCAGCTTGGGCACCTTGTGGTCGCCATCCACATATCCCCTAGATGAGGACCCCTAAGGGTATATACGATATTTAACGAACCTAAAAACTAACCTAATGCAATTTAAGTACTCTAAACCTGTGAACGACAACCTCAAACCTAACCTAACGCAATTTAAGCACTCTAATCTGTGTAAGAATGCAACGCCCAAAAATAAATAGTAAGTTCTGAAATTCTGAAGTAAATGATTTCCATTAATTAGTACATTCTCTATGTTGGCTGCACTGGGACACTACTATATTTTTGCTTAGAATATTCGTTAAAATCAATATGGCTGCCACGTCTTCATGCTACGTATGCAGTTAAATATAATAGAAAAATATACCTAAATAATCGTTAGAAAAAATGTAAAAATCATAGTATGCTAAATGGTGGAAAATAGTTTGAAAAATGGAACCAACCCTAAGAATAAAATTTAACAGGAGTTTTCCTTCTGGTTTTCCTACAATATATAGGCCTATAAGTGTGTGTGTGTGTGTGTGTCTGTGTGTGTGTGTGTGTGTGTGTGTGTCTGTGTATGTGTATGTGTATGTGGTTTAACGCTCTACCGCCCTCAATTTTGTTTCATCAAACCTAAACTTGGAATGAAACAATTTATTAAAAAAAAAGGTCGAATTCATTAACCTGCAATGTCGGACTATTAGGTGTAAGAGTATATCTGAAATTAAAATTTAAAAAATCGCTCTAAAGGTCCCAATTTTAAATGTTTCACAATGAATATCAAGATATGCTTTTAAAATAAATCGAGGAAGGTATTCTTAAAAAAAAATTAGCAAAATTCGACCATTGGATTTGGGGATTTACCTGAAACTCAAAATTAAAATTATACTCTAACAATCGCCGTGTTTGATTCGTGGAATGTATATTATACAATATAATAAAATTGTAAATATATCCTTTAAGATATATTAGTTTGATGTATTTTTAATAAATTATTGGAAAAATGAATAGATCAATCTTATTTAAATTGGTGTTAAAATATAAATCGTTAAAGGATAAATATGGCCTACAACTCAATAGTATTAATGACCTGTTAGTTAATGCTGATGATGTAGTATTATTAGGTGATAGCTAAGAGATACAACGGCAAAACACGAACATTCTATTGAGCAAATCTTAGAAATTGGGGCTTACTTACTTACTTACTTACTCACTGGCACAATCGAACCCGTAGGTTCATGGCCGCACGGATATAAGCTCTCCATACATCCCTATCCTGAGCTAATGCTTTCCAATCATTCCCTGTATAATCTACTTCCCTCAAATCATAGTTAATGTTGTTCCCCCACCTCATTCTTGGTCTACCAACTGGGCGTTTTCCTTCTGGCTTTCCTACAAGAAGTTTTCATGCACGTCTTTCATTCCCCATACGTGCAATATGTCCTGCCCATCGCAGTCTACGGGACTTAACTGTTCTTATTATATCTGGCTTCCTATAAAGACCATGTAGTTCATTGTTATGTAGTCTTCTCCATTCACCTGTCTCTTCATCTCTCTTTGGTCCAAAAATTTTCCTAAGAACTTTATTCTCAAATACTCGTAATCTCCTTTCCTCCCTTAAAGTAAGAGTCCATGTTTCGCACCCATATAATATAACTGGTAGAATAATAGTTTTATATATTTTCAGCTTAACGTTTTTTGAAAGGAGTTGGGACATCAAAAGTCTCTGCAATGCATAATAGCATGCATTTCCAGAATTGAGCCTATGTTTAATTTCTTTGTGCATCTCATTCCTATTTGTGATTATTGTTCCTAGGTATTTGAATTCAGCCAATTCCTCAAAATTTCCCTCATTTGTCATTAGCTGTCCATTTCCATTATATAATGTATTTCTACGTGCGACAATATATTTAGTTTTACTGATATTTACTTCCAGTCCTAATTTCTTAGTGTTACTCAATAGTGTGTGCGTGTTGGCCTTTAGTATCTCCTCGCTATCGGCCAGTAGTACTACATCATCAGCATAAACTAACAGCTTATTAATACCATTCAGTTGTAAGCCTTCCTCATTCTCTAAAGATTTAATGGCATGCTCTAGTACAAAATTAAATAGTAGAGGAGATAGTGCATCTCCTTGCTTCAACCCATTCTGGATTTCAAAAGTGTCTGAAAACTGTTTGCCTACACGCACCCTACTCGTTGAGCCATTTAGACACATTTGTATAAGTCTAACTAACTTTTTTAGGAATTCCGAACTCCAGCAGGATACTATATAACTTCTCCCTCTTAATTGAATCATATGCTTTTTGGAAGTCTACGTATAGTTGATGTACAGTACCATTATATTCCCATTTCTTTTCTAAAATCTGTCTTATACTAAAAATCTGATCTGTTGTAGACCTGTTTCTTCTAAATGCACATTGATGATCTCCTAGAATGTCATCAATATAGGGAGTAAGTCTGCTTACTAATATATTTGTTAGAATTTTGTACGAAGTTGAAAGTAATGAGATGCCCCTATAGTTGTTGCAATCAGTTTTATCTCCTTTCTTATAAATTGGTACGATAATTGATTCCTTCCATTCATCTGGAAGAGCTTCTTTTTCCCAAATCATACTAAGCAAACAGCGTATCTTGTCCATCAATTTTTCTCCCCCTGATTTTATCAGTTCTGCTGGGATCTCATCTGAACCTGATGCTTTATACATCTTCAATTTTTCAATTGCCATTTCAACCTCTAATGCACTTGGCTCTGCGACTTGCATTTCTGCTGTCTGTAACTTATCCTCCTCAATGTCCTGTTCTGCATGTACATTTAATAGCTGATTAGAAATTGGGGCTTGAAATAAAAATCAATAAAATTAAACAAATGTTCACACATAGAAATATATAATGTAAATGGACAGTTAATGACAGCAGAGGGAAATTTTGAAGAAGTGGCTGAATTCAAATACCTAGGAACAATAATTACTAATAAGAATGATATGCATGGAAGCTTCTTGTAGGAACGCCAGAGAGAAAACGCCCAGTTGGTAGACCAAGAATGAGGTGGGAAAATAACAGTAACTATGATTTCAGGGAAGTAAATTATACAGCGAATGATTGGAAAGCATTAGCTGAGGATAGTGATGTATGGAGAGCTTATGTCCGCGCGGCCATGAACCTACGGGTTCGTTAGTGCCATGAGTAAGTAAGTATGCAGAAATAATTAAACGTAGGGTTATTTCTGTAAATGCATGCAATTACGAATTACAAGGACTCTTTTCATTAAGAAAATGTCTCTCAAAACGTTAGAGTGAAAATGCATAAAATTGTTATTATCTCAGTTATATTAAATGGATGCGAAACATGGACTATATTATAAAAAAGTTTTTAGGAGAATTTTTGGATCAATGTGAGATGAACAGACAGGAGAATTGAGAAGACTACTGTGAGCTACATGATCTTTATAGGAAACCAGATATGATAACAGTTAAGTCTCGTTGAGTACGGTGGGTAGGATACGTGGCACGAATGGGGATTGGAAGAGGGGTATGAGTGCTTTTTGTAGGAAACCAAAGGGGAAACGCTCAGTTGGTATACCAAGAATTAGATGGGATAATAGCATTAACCATTTTTTGAGGGAAGTAGATTATACAGGGGATGCTCAGAAAACATTAGCACAGAATAGGATGTGTTGAGAGCTTATGCTTCCGCTGCCATCAAATTACTTTCTATAGTGCCAGTTAGTTAGTTAGTTGAAATACTGTTATATAAAAGTTTATGTTGCATTGGCATTAAGCACGAGCATGAACTATAGTCCACAGACGAAGATAATGAAGCACGGAACGAAGGAGGATATGGGGAATTGAAAGCGATACAATAACTTACTACCTGAGAATAAAGGAGCACTCATGACGTATGGAATACCTACAGCTTTCATTCGCTTTGTCTGTGGACAATATTTCTCATTCGGTTATCAGTTAGAAATTTAAGTAGGCCTATATATAAACACTGCGAGTGCTAATAAGTTGAAATTAATATTGTAACTGCATGAGTGTAAGAAATGAGAATAAAAATACAAACTAGCTTTAACCCTTAAATTAGCAAACAGTAATCTCTCGTATCAGTTATTTAAAAGTGACTGACCGCACTGAAAACAAAATCGAACATGACTGTTATTATTAGTTACCGATACTTTTAAAATTCATGACGAAACACCGTTGAGGTTACTATGTAAAATGTACAATATAAAAATATAATACCTGAGATCTCAGTTTTCCTAAACTTTGGATGTAGGATGTGGAGTACTTTCGGAGCATATGCTCCATCTTCAGTACCGATTTACAAGCTGAATATGGAGTATATGCTCCGAACGTACTCCACATCCTATATCCAAAGTAGAGGAAGAATGAGATCACAGGTATTCTATTTTTATAATTGTAAACTATTAGGTATATTGCATATTTCCACACACATTTCAGTAATTTCTTATCGTTAACTTTCTTCTGTTTTATTAAAACTGTTAGATATATTAATACAATTGATATATGCTATAGGATACATTGCGAATTTAAGGGTTAAGTTGTTGAACAAAATTATGAAAACATTAATGTAGGCAGTTTTAAGAGGAAATTGTAAAAATGCGCTAATTACCTATTTAAACCTCTCGACCATAATGAAATGCTATGAATTTAAGGATTTTTAACGATGATAATACCTAGTAATTTTAAAAATAAATATTTGTATTTCCTCGGTTAGTATTTTTACCTTGAGGTGGTGGATTGGTTTGCGTTCTTTTGTAATTCCTAGAGTTCTGTGGGCGGTCGCAATGCTGCAAAAATTGTCACATATGCTCAACAAGTCAAAGAGATAAGCCAAACGAAAATAGGTTTTATTAGGGCAACATTCCCGTAGACAAAATAGTTCTCCATTCGGATCTCCGGTTGAAGAATAATTCAGAGTACCTTACCAACTAGAATGATGCTAATGAACACGCGGCTTCGATAGTGCCAGTGAACTAGTTATATATATACAAAGTGAAATAAATATGCATATCAGTAAAATTTCAGGGTACAAATTTATGTCAAACAAAATATATCTTATATTTGAATTGTAACTTATAAGTATATTTATTTATCGATACATCTTTCATCAACAACAATAATATTTTGGTCTTCTTCTTCTTATTCATAATTTGTAGGATTTTTAATATTGTATATTTCCAAAATCATTCCTCGGAGGAAGACGTATTGGATGTGAATTCGCTGTCTATCCATCACTTGGCTGGTCTTCCTCTTGCTCTTCTCCTGTCCATTGGTCTATCTCCTTCAGCTCTTTTTTGCAACTCGGTTGTCTTCCATTCTTTTTAATTTTTCCAATATTTTCGTCTATCTATAATACATTTGGTTATGTCTTGAATATGACATTTGTCTCTAATTGTTTTATGTATATTATCAAATAATGTTTTCCCCTGAATAGATCTTAAGATATTTATTTCACATGTGCTTATTATTTGTTTAGATTTTGTTGTATCAGCCCTATTTTCTGCTCCATATACGATCATATTTTGGTGATATTTAGAATTTACATTTCAGCGACTACATATTTTTCTACCCAACAGCTGTGTTAAGGTTATTTCCAAAATATTGCTGACTACTTTTTCTAGGCTAAATCTGCCTCGTTGTTTTGGAACTTACGTTTTTATTAGCTGGTCCCGAGAATCTCGGGATAAGTATGTTCGGTATCGATAGATTTTTTAGGATGAAAAAATCGAATGAACAGTGCTTCCGGGAGAGACTTCAAGCCGAGGGTATGGAGTCCGAAGATTTTCGGTTTGGTGAAAGAACCTCATTCCTAAATTAGGCTCTTTGAGCAAAATGTAATCTGCGTTAATCCGATTAATAACTTTTTTCCCTAATAGGTACATTTATTAAGCAAAGAGCTAACCACATGAAACTTTATGAAATCTGTAGGGAAATAACCGTAACTAAAATTACTTGGTAAAATAGCACCCGCATGGGAGCACTCTTGCACCACAAGGGGATGTACAGGTAGAGACATAGTTCTGAACTGAAGAAGCTTAATACCATCATGTGACTGGAATCACCGGCACATATAAAAAGGTACTAAATGGTGCAACACAGTACTCTGAGGTACATTATGAATCGCCCCCAAATCCTTAGATGAGGGCTGTTAATCAGTGCTCACTACGTGTGAAAAGACGATCCCCCTCTCCTACCCGCTTACAAGTGTATTCCCAATGAAACAACACAGCTGATAAGTGAGTAACAGTGTCTCATCTTGTCAGCCTATCCTACGTAGGGTTGAATAGGAAGGGCGGGATGTATTTTCACACCTCGTGAGTATTCTTGGACCAACGGATCTGTGCCCCCGTAAGAAATGCGAAATAAACACTAATTCCGTTTCTGCCTCGGTAAATTATTTCTCTTCCTGCATTCTTGCCTGTCTCTATTTTCTATCTCTCTCTCTTTGTCCCCTCCCATTACTCACAGTTTTGAGCTTTCTTGCGTAATATTATTCGCACTCACAGTCCAGTGTTGTCAACTCAGTATCAGTGTATGTTATATAGTATGTAAATTGTAAATTATTATCATTAGCTTAATCCATAAGCATAAATTATAATTCCTGTATAGTATCAGTATGTTATATAATATATAAATAAGATTGTAGCATGTGGTAACTTCGCCATAGCCGGTCCCTAGCCCGGATGAGAAAGGAGGATACATGACTGTGTGTTCATTCCTAAAATGTTATCATTTTGTTAGGACCCAAGATTACGTTTCAAATGTAACCAAGTAAGACAATGAAGTGAAGAAGTATTTATGACGAAACATTTATCTTTAAAAACAACATATGCAGATTCCCTTCACGTAATTTCTATTTAACCAACAAATATCCACTATTATAATTAAATACATTAATCGTTGAAATCAATCAGTGGCATTAGACCTACTTAAATTAAATATGAAGACGTAATCATTAACCTTACATTTTCAACATGCAATAGGCTGAAACCGGGGGAAGTTTGGCAACGTCCTTACTCGGTCAGTTACAGTGGTTTCTGTTTGACTAAGCGGGAGGGGAGCGCGGTGGAATGGTGTGAGAACTGACGTGTACTTTTCAAAGATGCCAGCGCTACAGGGGCACAGATCCGTTGATCCGAGTATACTTATTAACTGGCGTGCCTTAGATGAAAGGGATTGTAGTAAATAGTACTATGGAGTTCTGTTGTCGATAATCTTGAAGCCCCCAGGAAACCAATTATATCAGATTTGTTAGAATAATTAAGAAAAAACAAAATCAACTTGTTATAGAGTATTAATATGGGTATAATCCCTCAGATCAACATAGGCACAGCCGGTACCCAGATAAATACTACAGGGAGTGAGGAGTTGTCACATGAAATGCGACACTTTCTACTTATTAGCGAATTTGAACAGTTTGCATATGAAAAGACGCTCTCTCTCTCTCTTACTAGCAATTACTTTGAGACTCGAGTAGACTTAAAATTTGCATAATGCTACATTTCTCAGCTATGAGTTTGTTTGGATTGAGTCACTGAATTGTTGATGTATGTTTTCTTCCACCATTTCACGTTCTCGTAGAAATAACTGCTGCATTATAAATTAATTGAATTAGTTCTGCTATGAGAATGTTACCAACTCTAGAAACGTATGTTTTTATGCCATACTGAGACATTTGTCATCCAGACATTCTCTCAAAGAATGTTAAAATAAACTATAGGCCTATAATACAGTGATTCGTCCATTATACTTATAAAATGGATCCAAAGCATAGTTTACATGGGGCCTACTTTCAAGAGAGAAACTATTAAGATTATTGTAGAATAAAGTGCATAGAATTTATATATATATATATATATATATATATCTTCGGGTTTTTACAGCTACTGCCGTCTTCCTGTGCCAAACCTCAAAAACCTACGATCTTCGGCATCTTCGACGCTAAGCTCTAGCTTGCATTACTGTCTTCATGTCTTCCTTCCATGTTAACTTTGGTCTCCCTCTTTTCTTCTTTTTGTTCGGATGCCATTCATATAGTTGCTTCGGCCATCGCTCATCTTCCATTCTTAAAACATGTCCTAACCACTTTAATTCCTTCTCCTCAATTATTTCAATTATGCTTTCTTCTGCTACCATTATGTTTCTAATTTTCTTATTTGTAACATTTTCTAATTTAGACCTTCTGGCACTTCTGCATAAATAATCAATTTCTAGAGTTATTAGTCTATTGTTGTAGTACTTATTGATTGTCCATACCTCACTTCCATACATTGCAACAGCTTACACCAATGTTTTACCAATATATTTTTGTGTCTTTCCAAATATGCTTATCCCACCATATCGAATTTGACGATGATATTATTTGGCTACTCAATTCAATTCTATGTTTTATGTTCTCTTTGCCTATACCTTCAAAGTTATCCATAATTATTTCCAAATATTTAGTTTGTTTCACTTGCTTTATTTGGATTCCTTCCTCCAATATTAAATTTTCTCTGTCATTGCTATTTATTGTCAGATATATATTTTTTTTCGGTTTTAACAGTGTTGATACATTTTTCCGGCACCAATGATTTGTCTTCAATATCGCTTTATTCCTCCAATCGTCTCTATTATAACACATTTCTTCCTCTATTTCCCAGTCCTTCAAAGTTTCTCTAATCCCTTCTATCCACGTGAGATTTGGTCGCCCTTTCCTTCTTATTCCTGATGGTGCCCATTCCATTTTTCTGGTAATATTCCACCCTCCATTTTGCTTTCTTTGATAAATTCTAAAATTGAGTTTTGTACATTCATGTTTTTAGGACCAAATAGAGGCAAATGACAGGTGAATGAGATAAACTACACAACTATGAGACGAATGACAGGTGAATTGAGAAAACTAACAATACGAGCTACACGATCTTTATAGGAAACTTGACATAAAAAGAACACTTAATTTCGTAAACGGCGATGGGCAGTGCATATGATAGAAATGGGAAACGACAGAGAGATATGAAAAATTCTTGCAGTAAAACTGCTCAGGGTAGGCCAGAAATGAGGCGAGAGGATAATATTAACCATGGGTTGATGAAAGTAAATAACATAGGGACGATTAGAAATTATTGGTTCGAAATAGGACTTTTTTTCTGGAGAGCTTATTCTTACCCGGCCAAGAACCTCCGATTTCAATAATGACAGTGGGTTAGGTAGGCTATGAGTGGAGATGGAACAATTCCTTCGTGAACACGATATCAGAGCATGGTTGATGCGACCATTTTATATGACATCATAGGGAAGGAGGTTGGAATAGTTTTCTGTAACATCTGATTACAGAACAGTTTAAGATGAACCACTTTACATCAGTTATATTTCACTGCAAATGTTCCAAACAGTCAGTGCGCAACTTTTATGTTATAACGAAGTATCCTTCGTAAGTCTGAATCCTGCTTTTATTTACATCTGATCACTTTTCAGAGTTCAGAGTGACCTCTACTGTATGTTTTAAGCTTAGTTAACCTCGCGTTATTGGAAGGAGATATTTTACCTCGTGTTATGAGAGTGTTAAAGTAACAGAGATATGGACCAGGATGAGTTAACTATCAAGTTACCTTCTCAAGCACTGTATTATCTTTGAAGCGCACTATTAAATTAATCTTTGATTGTAAATAAACCAGTTCTTCCATGTTAAAATTTGTTACTGTAAAAACAATTTGTGCTAATTATGTATGTTCAACGTATCAAAACTAAGTCCCTAATGCTTACGGGATTTGTTTGTACCGTTATTAGGTAGGGATGTTCAAATTCATTAACTTCACATATAGTGGAACAGTGACAAACCTTTCTCCAGTCTTATGTAATTCCGTTCCCTTAAACCTGTTGATAATGAAATCGAAAAAAAAAAACATATGTTTGAGTTTATTTTTTCTTCCTTTCTCTTCTTGCTAAAAATTTAATATCTTATGCTCGCTTCAATTATGTAATATTAATTGAAACATCTGATAGTTTCTTCATCTTTAAAATAAATTTCTGAATACGTCTACGTCTTTCAGTATAATTTGATTAATTAATATATGCATAATATTATAATTTTGCGCTAATAAGAAAATATATTTCAATATTGTTACAACTAGGGAGCCGATTCTTTTGACACATTCATATTTTTTTAAAAACCTTTATTTTGAGTTACCTGTAGTAAATAATATTTATAGAGGTCATTTGATGAAAATTGAGTAATTTTTTTATCGTGTCGTAAAATTCATATTCCTGGGGTCTTTAGCATTTTGGTCAGACCTATATTTGTTATAATTTCTGTAATAAGGTAATATTTTAGTTACATTTTAGGAATTTTTATAGGCCATAGGCCAATTATAAATGATTAACATAATGTAAGTCAATCGCAAGTTGCATGGTCACTTGTTCGAATATTGCTTTTCGTTCTTAGAAATTCTTGAAAGATCTGTTACAACCTCCCTCTCACTGTAGGTAAATGTTAGAAAATATAAGTCAATCAACAGTAAATTAGTGTAAAACATTTTGTGGATTAATTAGGCTTGATCATTACGTCGTGTAATGTGCATGTATTAATTGGCGTTTCCTGTATAATTCACCATAAACTACTGTCATTATTATTGTTATTATTATTATTATAGTTATTATTGTTATTATTATTATTGTTATTATTACTATTATTGTTATTATTACTATTATTGTTATTATTATTGTTATTATTATTGTTATTATTATTATTATTATTATTATTATTATTATTATTATTATTATTATTATTATTATTATTATTATTATTATTATTATTATTATTATTATTATTATTGTCTTGTAAAATCTGTGTACATAAAATTTAAAATACAATTTTTAACGGTATTTTTTTTTAAACCATCTATTTTATTCATTCAATGCTCCAGGTTGTCATTTTGACATTTCAGGTGTTCTGTCCTGGCATTGACCTAATTGTAACCCATTTCTGAGGTTAGGGCGCCTGGAAGGCGGGATTACAGTTGCCTCGATGATGTGATGGCTGATGATGATAGTGGTGCGCCAGGAGAGTCCTTAATCTAAGAAGAATATGAATGATGATGATTATGATGACCATATGATGTTACTTGAAATTTGCCTTACAAGTGAGGAAACCCCCAGAAAACGTTTCCCGACCGACGATCGAACCCGGACTCGCTTCGTGACAAGGCAGCTCGCTACCTCGAAATCACAGGGATGGACAAAGCTAACAATTAATATATTGTATAAGTGCACAATCTATGGGAAGACATTTTCTCATAGCATTTCGGCTCTATAGGACCGGTGACGAACTAACATCATGAAGGATTTGGATAGCTACAATAAGTAGCTTTTACACAACAAAGACTCGGGGACCCTACATGCTGATCATGTGTCACCCCTACAATGGCTGTATGATCATCTCCCTCTGCGATTAACATATATAGATTTGAAGCAAGCAGCCGGCATGGTTTTACAGGCTTGTCGCCCCCTATTATATATATGTTTTTACACGATGGTATAATCTGTCGTACATAAAGGAATGGCGACCATGACTGAAAGTTCGGGGATGCCAACCTGTAAATAACTAAATAACTATACTGTAATATTACAAATTACCTACCCAGGGCGGGAAATAAAACCACTGCCATTTTGTTTTACAATAAACCATTACATTTAGAGATATTAAGCTGTAATTATAAACTTATTATTTATGGATTTTATGTATACTACGTACAATGTACATACAAAAATATATCCAATATGTAGTGTTAATATGCATTATATCAAACAAAGCACTGCATTTTAAATGAACTCAACTTTATTTGAAACAATATAAAATAATAAATTCGTGCTTGCCGCCATTTTAGGCCTGATTGGTGTCACAACCTACTGCAGTCTCAACTAAAATATTGGACAGAGTGTTAACGTCAGTCAGTTGTTTAGAATGAATGCAAATATTTCCAATAAATATTTTAGTATATTACTATTACTTATTATTTTGAAAATACCATCGTGCAAAAAGTAACATATACCACACGTTTGTGAAGTGTTTTACAGAAGCGAGAAATTGATTGGAATCCGAGCGATAGCCAGGTTTTTAATAATTTCCTCGGTTCCCAACCTCGCATTGTAATATACTATAGTCCATGAGGGCTAAAGTGTCTAGAATATTTTAGAAAGAGAAAGAGAGTACTCACCATCTTCTTTCTCACTCATACACTTATCTCTTCACGGTGACAGCGGTAGGGCAGACACTCCCTGTAGTGAACATAGATCAGTGTTGGCATTCCCTTCTTTTAAAGACAAATTTTACACTAATATAATATCTCACAAACTACAAACGAACTCTGAAACAGTCGCCACTGACAAAAATTGTGAACAAAAGTGACTGGGCGAAAGTGGGGGTTGAGTTTTTCTAGCATTCCTAAGTAATTTTACAAGAGTAGCCCATTATAGTACACATGTCACTCAGATGTCTGGCGAAGGGTGGAAGAACAATTCTCTAGACAAGGATATCAGAAATCCTGCCAACTTACAACTTTTACACTATATTTTGTATCTACAGTTTGTGCTGTTTCGGTGGAAGAGAACTTCTTATACCTTTAACTCTGACAGAATAAATAAATTATTATTACTTACTTACTTATTCACTGGCACTATCGAACCCGTAGGTTCATGGCCGCGCGGACATAAGCTCTCCATACATCCCTATACTGAGCTAATGCTTTCCAATCATTTCCTGTATAATCTACTTCCCTCAAATCATAGTTAATGTTATTCTCCCACCTCATTCTTGGTCTACCAACTGGGCGTTTTCCTTCTGGCTTTCCTACAAGAACCTTCAATGCAAGTCTTTCATTCCCCATACGTGCAACATGTCCTGCCCATCGCAGTCTACGAGACTTAACTGTTCTTATTATATCTGGCTTCCTATAAAGACCATGTAGTTCATTGTTATGTAGTCTTCTCCATTCACCTGTCTGTTCATCTCTCTTTGGTCCAAAAATTTTCCTAAGTACTTTATTCTCAAATACTTGTAATCTTCTTTCCTCCCTTAAAGTAAGAGTCCATGTTTCACACCCATATAATATAACTGGTAGAATAATAGTTTTATATATTTTCAGTTTAATGTTTTTTGAAAGGAGTTGTGACATCAAGAGTCTCTGCAATGCATAATAGCACGCATTTCCAGAATTAAGTCTATGTTTAATTTCTTTTGTGCATATTATTATTATTTATTATATTATATTATTATTATTATTATTATTATTATTATTATTATTATTATTATTATTATTATTTATTATCATTACAGTCAAAATGTCATTTTTTTGCTAATGTTATTGAAATCCTCGTCTCAGTTATTACAAGACTGCTATAGCACGTTATACCTGTATGTTAACACATGGATGAATGTACGTACTAGTGATAAATAACAATTCTTGCTCACATTGAACAGGACAACAGATTTAATCCACTTAAACGAGTCACACCATATGTATTCATGAAAACAAGATAGCTCCGTAAACTAGTTCAGTTCTGGATTCTCTTGTTGAGATATTATTAGTACATTAACATTTCCTTCGTGCGTTGCAGTAAACTACGTATATACTGCATAGTGCAGTTACTGTGCTTGTCAAGCGGAAAGTTTAATTTGTTTGTTAGAGAGAGTAGTGAATCTTTTTGCACTCTACTGCATCTGCTGACTTAAATATTACCTCTATCTCAAGACAACACAATATTATATAACACACACAATATCGTATAGACATACACACACGCAATTATATTAACTTCAGGTGAACACCTACACCTAATGGTTTTAGTGAGTCTAATTGTGAAGCTAAACCATCGAGGGACCCAATCAATTACACACAAAAAAAATTCATCAAAATCAATTTAGTCGTTTAGGAGGAATTCAGTGACAAACACGCGTACAGAAGAATTATATATATATATATATAATAAAGTCCTACTACTACATATATATATATATATATATATATATATATATATATATATATATATAATTCTTCTGTACGCGTGTTTGTCACTGAATTCCTCCTAAACGACTACATTGATTTTGATGAATTTTTTTGTGTGTAATTGATTGGGTCCCTCGATGGTTTAGCTTCACAATTAGACTCTCTAAAACCATTAGGTGTAGGTTTTCACCTGAAGTTAAAATTTAAAAATCGCTCTAGCGGTGTCATGTTTTTATGTTTCACAACGAAACTCACAATATCGTATTCAAATAAACCGAGGTAGGTATTATCAAAAAATTAGCGAAATCTGATAACTTTAAGTGGAGGTTTACTTGAAACCCGAAATTAAAAACTACTGAAATGACTGGACCGCTTTTGATGAAAATTTTTGTCTGTGTTTGAGTGGGTCCCTGGATGGTTTAGGTTGACAGTTGGACTCGGTAGGTGGCGCTGCGATCTGCTTATTGGATCTTTTTATGTCAGATATGCAATCATATGCATTAACGACATAATTCGCGCGACAACAATGTGACGTTATCATGCACGCTTAACAGATTGCAATAACTTATATTTTTATCGTCCGGCCATGACACAAGAATAGAACGTTCCTGCAGGACAATGTCTGCCGAGTCGTCTAGCATATATGTTTATCTAATATATAAAAATGGATATTTGTTTGTTTGTATGTTTGTTTGTTCTTTATGCGCGGCCATACCGTTGATCCGATTGTGATAGGACTTTTTGCAAAATCTTGAGGATATTCCCAGGATGAACATAGTTTATAAAGGAGTTGTGATTCTCAACTCCTACACCCTTAAAAATCGTCCTTTGTAGTAGAAAACGTAACAAATGTAGCTCTCTGGACGCTTAAATGGCTTACGCTACCTAAACCATAACAAATACACAGCATTGAATATTTCAAAACTTTCTATAAAAACGTCCGCAACAGCATATGTTTTTCTCTTACGGATAACTCAAATAACCGTTTTTGTCTTTCATTGATGCCAAGAAGATCGAGACAAGAACGTAGATTTCTGTGCAAGCATAATATCACATAACGAATTTTGTCTTTTAGCTCATTGATGCCAAGAAGATTGAGATTAGTAGATTCCCGGTCGACACCAGGTAATCAGCAGGGAAATCTTTAAATAATTACGATATACATTAATATATTTTTTTATTTTACTTATTCAACTAATCATAAGAGGTACATCAATTTTCGTCCTTCAGTTCATTTATTTCAAGAAGATCGGGATGAGTAGATTCCCGGACAACGCTGGGTATACATCACGGGATTTCTAAAAATAATTACGATGTAAATTTTTCCTTCTACGTATTTAACTAAACATAACACACATTAATTTTCGTATTTCGGTTCATTTATGTCAATAAGATAGGGTAAATAGATTCCCGGGCAACGCCGGGTAATCAGCACGGGGTATCGAAAACTATACATTCATAATAACATAAAAGCTCATTAATTTTAATTTCTTTAGGCGTAGCAGCGCACTTCGGGTATTAGCTAGTATGTCATATATATTATATATATTTTTACGATGCATGATGTTTCTATGTTCACAATTTCCATTGTCTCTTATCCAATTCCCTCCCTTTCAATACCTCCTGGAAAACAATCTTCCTGATGTGTTTGAGTTGTCCCCATCTCTTTTCGCTGGTGGTAATATTTCTAAAAAAAATGTCATCTTGTGTTGTCCATCCTAATGTGTGACCATATCACATTACCTCTCCCTAATATACTTCATCAATGATGCCTCTTTCCATAAACTAACTTACTGGCACTATTAAAGCAGGAGGTACAGGATTGCGCCGACAAATGCTATTCATAAATTCTTATGGTAAAGCTAATGTTTTACCATTACTCCCTGTGTAAATTCATCTTCTCGTGGTTAATTTTATTCTCCCATCTCATACTTAGCCTATCTATTGGGTGCTTTCTCTCTGGTTTTCTTTCAAATTTTTCCACGCCATTATTTCGTTCCCTATCGTGCCACCCGTCCTCACCAACGTAATCTATGAGATCGATAGTATAATATGATGCGAGGTTGGGAAGTGGTTTTTACAGAATCCAGGAAAAATGCTTAAAAACCGAGATTATGTAAAACACTTCACAAACGTGCGTTGTATGTTATTTTTTGCGCGATGGTGTTTTCAAAATAATAAATAATAGTAAAACAATAACATCTTTGTTGGAAATATTTGCGTTCATTATAAACAACTGACTAACGTTAACAGTGTGAGCAATGTTTATTAGTTGAAACATCAGGAGACCTTGAGAACAATTATTAATAACATGGCCGCAAGTACGTATTTATTGTTTTATATTGTTTCAAATAAAGTTCAGTTCATTTAAAATGCAGTGATTTGTTTCATATAATGTATATTAACACTACCCTTTGGATATTTTTTGTATATACATTGTACCTAGCATACACAGTGGTTTTACTTCGCGCACGTGGGTGTAAATGTAATATTACAGTATAGTTATTTAAGTTGGCAAACCCGAAATGTAGGAAGTTGAACTTTCAATAATGTTCGCCATTGCTGGTAAGTACCACAAAACACACTATCGCGAAAAAAAAACTTATATTATTACATCTGGTATGCCAGAATTATCACATAACTCTCCTGTCTCTTCATCGTTCATAAAAAGATTCATAAGAATTTTATTCTCAAGCAGGTACTCGTAACCTTTTCTTCTTTCTTAAAGTAAGAGACGATTTTTAGCAACGATATCTGCAAAATAAGAGTTTTATATATTTTTTAATTTTAAATCTTTTTTATGCTCAGTACCTCTTCTGATCTTGTTTCTCTGTAGCATCTTCTTAAAAGTCCAACTCAGTAGCCTGAAGTTACATCCTTAATCTCTCTTTTATAATCTTTCATAATCCGTGCTGAAACCCTTTATTTCAACACGTTGTACTTTTGTGTATGTTTTGTTTTTATCCACTTGATATATATTCATGATTATTATATTTGTATATTACTGTCTTATTCATTGCTATAAATAACACTGGTTAACATGATATTTGTCTCATGAGTACCAATAGTTGTATTTAATGCAGTTTTTTATCGTGTTTTCAAATATGTATTCGGAATTTCTCTATCACCCACAGTTTTTTTTATTTCAATTTAAATTAATGGATTTAAATAATTATTTTTTTAATAAACGTTTTTTCGTTCATTTGTCCGTTGTAAAATAAAACCAAATACGCTAACTCAAATGGTTTTCAGCTATGGAAAAGAGATATCAAGGCAAATGGAATCCTAATATGCTGGCCGATTATTGTTGGACCATCAAGAGGGACGCTCCATAGGCGAAATATAGCAGAAAATCGTCATTTCTTACTCTTTAGGTGAGTCAGAATGTTCGAATATTGTGTAGTTACGAATGTAGAAAATAAATTAAAGTGTTTGAAATTATAAATGCCTGTGTCTCGGAACCCTTGCCTGATGGAGAAAAACGGATATCATATTTGAATTTAGGAGATACTATCAGAACCACATATTTTTCTTTCTGAGACAAAAAAGTTTATTTTTTGTTGCTCACTGTAATAAGAAGTTCTACATAACAAGTATCTGTATTGTTATATAATTAAGTTCTTTTTTATAAGAGAAGAATAAACCATTACTTTAAGTGGTGTAATAGTGTAGTTTCGATTAATCTCATTTCGAGTAATATTTAAAAAAATGGTTTAATTATACAAAACGAAATCAATTAAATTACAGTACTCGGTAATAAACCACCGGTGACCATTTGTTTCACACATCAAAACACTTGCATTTGAGTACGACCCCGAACAACCTGTGAAGGTTTGTCGGAGAGTTTTGATATATATATATATATTCAAAGGAAAAATAAATATTTGTGCTATGATAGCTGGATAGCGTACCTCGTAGCACACTGCCGTCGATAGTTAGAAATCCTGGGTTCAAATCCCGATTAAGGCATTTAGTTTTATTTTCATGTTATATTAGGCCTTCTTTGCTAACTAACTGACTGGCTCTATCGAACCCGTAGGTTCAAGGCCGTCCGGACATAAGCTCTCCATACATTCCTATCCTGAGATGTTTTCCAATCATTCCTTGTATAATTTACTTCCCTCAAGTCTTGATTAATACTACTTTCCCACCTCATTCTTGGTCTACCAACTGGGCGTTTTCCCTCTGGTTTTCCTACAAGAAACTTCCATGCACATCTTTTATTTCCCATTCGTGCCACATCTCATGCCCATCGCAGTCTACGAGACTTAACTGTTCTTTATTATATCTGGCTTCCTATAAAGACCATGTAGTTCACTGTTATGTAGTCTTCTCCATTCGTCTACTTGTTCATCTCTTTATGGTCCAAAATTTTCCCTAAGAAATTTATTCTCAAATATTCGTAATCTCCTTTCCTCCCTTAAAGTAAGAGTTCATCCATTAACTGGTAGAATAACAGTTTTATATATTATCAGTTTAATGTTTTTTTTAAATAGATGAGACAAGAGACCCTGTAATGCATAATAGCACGCATTTCCACAATTGACCCTGTATTTAATTTCTTTGTGCATCTCATTCCTATTTGTGATAATTGTTCCTTGGTATTTGAATTCAGCCACTACTTCTAAATTTTCCTCATTTTTCATTAGCTGTCCATTTTCATTATATAATGTGTTTTTTATTGATATTTACTTCAGTTACAGCTTCTTAGTGCTACTCAATAGTGTGTGCGCGTTGGTCCTTAGTATCTCCTCGCTATCGCCCAATAGTACTATATCATCAGCATAAACACACAGCTTATTAATACCGTTGAGTTGTAGGTCTTGTTCATCATATTGATGATATGCTCTAGTACAAAACTGAAAAGTAGAGAATATAGTGCATATCCTTGCTTCAACCCATCGTAATTTTCAAAAGTATCCGAAAAATGTATGCCTACATGCACCCTACTATTTGTGCCTTTTAGATACATTCGTATAAATCTAACTTTTTTTTAGGAATTCCGAACTCCAGAAGGATACTGTGTAACTTCTCTCAGTTAATTGAATCGTGTGCCCTTTTGAAGTCTACGTATAACACTGAGCAACAAAAAAGAAACTTTGTTTTGTCTCAGAAAGAAAAATATGTGATTCTGATAGTAGTTTCTCTTCTGAATTCAAATATGACATCTGGTTTTCTCCATCACGCAAGGTTTACGAAAGACAGGCATTTATAATTTCAAACACTTTGATATTTTTTACAATGGTAACTACACAATATTCGAACATTCGGACTCATCAAGAAAGTAAGCAATGACGATTTTCTGCTATATTTCGCCTGTGGAGCATCTCTTGATGGTCCAACAGTAATCGGCCATCATACTAGGATTCCATTAGCTTTGATATCTCTTTTCCATAGCTGAAACCATTTGAGTTAGCTCATTTGGTTTTATTTTACAATGGACAAATGGACGAAAAAACGTTTATTAAAAAAATAATTATTTAAATCCATTAATTGAAGTTTTTTTTTAACTGTGGGTGATGGAGAAATCCTAATGCTTATTTGAAAACACGATACAAAACTGCATAAGTACAACAAATATTGGTACTCATGAGACAGAAATCATGTTGACCAGTGTAATTGATGTCAGTGCCATTATATTCCCATTTATTTTCTAAATCTGTCTTATACTAAAAACCTGATCTATTGTAGACCTGTTTCCTCTTTGCGAAATGTCAAAATTTAATTATAACATCGAAATAAACTAGCGACACTGCTATAAAGTAAATATTCTCTTTAATTTGCGTGCTTGTTATAGTAGCCACGAAAGGGCAGTAAGACCGATTTCCCGCTACCTCTAATGATAGAGAATATATATAAAGGAAAAATAAATGTTTGTGCTAGGATGCCTGGATAGCGTAACTCGTAGCGCACTAACAAACAAAATCCCGGTTCAAGTGTTTATTTCGATGTTATATATATACTGAACACACTTAAATTATGAAATAATCAATATTTGTAATTCAATTGAAATTCGCGGTTGCAACAAAAAGCACAGCCATCTGGATCTTTCTTAAATAATAAACCAATTACCTTACCAAATTACCTTACACCGCCATCTGTTAGAATCGTATGGAACTTACAGATAATTATAACTTTTTGATAAATAATAAACAAATAATTTGCAATAAAAATAATGTGACTATAAATCTAGTTATAAACTACCCTAAGTCTCAAGTTGGATCAAAATGCACACAGTGTGCAAAATTTTATTAAAATCGGTTCAGTAGTTTAGGATTCCATCGCGGACAAACAACGTGACACGTAATTTTTATATATTAAGATATATATATATATATATATATATATATATATATATATAATTACACACACACACAGTGTTCCTAAAGTAACTTCCTATTTCAATGAAGGAAATCAATAATTTGAAAAATCAGTTTTATTATGAAGTATTACACATATTCTACTGCTTCTCTAAATTACCTCTATCTATGTGAAAAAACATACTCCATCTCTCAG
Organism: Diploptera punctata; assembly: GCA_030220185.1. Taxonomy (NCBI): domain Eukaryota; kingdom Metazoa; phylum Arthropoda; class Insecta; order Blattodea; family Blaberidae; genus Diploptera; species Diploptera punctata. The sequence continues at coordinate 919,016 of JASPKZ010007395.1, forward strand.
CTGTGAAACGAAATGTAGATCTTACACTTTTAAAGTGTAAAAAGGCCTGCGAATTCTGTGATGCGATCGGTTAAGTTAAACAGACATGATTATAGAACGTTTTCATACAGTGAAACATAGAATTTTCCATACTCTGTTGTGAGGGGCATTTAACTCCCTTCTGAGGTGTGAAGTTGTTGCGTTCGGACTATCACTGGCAGTTTGAACCTGTTACACTGGTTTTGCTGATACGCTTGGTCGTCCATGACGTGTCTCGCCACACACACCGACTGTACGCTTAAAATTTGTTTACACGTAGACGAATATGTGAGGCTGGTTTATGGAATTTATTGGTAAATTCAGCTCTGGCGTCTGCATGTTACATTCCGCGTACCCATGAACAATCAATCCGTTCTTCCATGCTAAACATGTTGTACTAACCTAAAAATGTATGCAAAGAAAAGAAAAGAAAAGAAAAGTGATAGTGTTTTCATGAAAATGGATAGTGACTACAAAGACACCCTTTGTGTGTGTGTGTGTCTATATATATATATATATATATATATATATAACTATATATATATAACTATATTTTTGACATTTGGCAATGAAGGCAAATATGAGATGAAAAGAAAAATAAATGCCTGAGTCGGGATTTGAACCCGTGTCTCTAAACCATGTACGTTTAGCGCTCTAACCATCTGAGTCACTCAGGAATTCTAACACAAACATTTATTTTTCTTATATATGCAGTATTCTCAATTTAAACGTTATTCCGCTACCTCTCGTGTAAATTGATAATACTACATATATATAACAAAAATAAATGTTTGTGTTAGGATTCCTGACTGGTTCAGACGGTTAGAGCGCTAAACATACCGAGTTTAGAGACTCGGGTTCAAATCCCGACTCAGGCATTTATTTTCCTTTTCATGTCACATATATATCATATATGGCATGGCAGCCCATTTTGGGTCTTTAGCCTTCCTCAGAATATCATTCTAGATTTCTCTATTTGCTGCTAAATTGTTCCAATTTCTAATTTTACCAATTCTAATATCCTACAAGACATCATACTCCTATCTTAACTTTGGTCTTCCAACTTTCCTAGTTTATATTGGTTGTACCGTATAGATCTTTTTAACAATTTTGTTATTGTCTATTCGTATCAAATGTCCAGCCAGGTCAGTGTATTAATTTTTATTTACTTCACTAAATCGGGTTCCTTACATAATTCATACGATTTACAATTTCTCCTTTATATGTATATATATATATATATATATATATATATATAATGTGTGTATATATATATGTGTGTGTATAGTATATATATATATATATATATATATATATAATATAAATATGTATGTTTGTATATGAATATATATATATATATATGTTATATTGTAGATTTTTGCGGATATAAGTATGATTAAGAAAGTTTTGTTGGGTTTTCCGCGTCATGGATTCTAGGTCGGCCTCTGACCACTGATTCCGATGTTTCGGCATGATCCCACGTGTCATTATCAACCTCTGGCCACTGATTCCGTCATTTCGGCATGATCCCAATGCCATTATCAAGGATCATGCCGAAACGTCGGAATCAGTGGCCAGAGGCCGACCTTGAATCCACGACGCGGAAAACCCAAGAAAAGGTGTGTGTGTGTGTGTGTGTGTGTGTGTCAACCGCTGTGGTCTCGAGGTAGCGTGCTGCCTTGTCATGCAGCGGGCCCGGGTTCGATTCCCGGTCGGGATAGGCTCCTGGGTGAGGTTTTTCTCGGGATTTTTCCTCATCTGCAATACATATGTCAGGAAGCTTAGGGCCCAACGGTCCTCGAAAATCATCCGGCCATCATAATTATCCTTACCATTTACCATCGTCACCCTTCAATGGTGTGGAAAGAAACGGAAAACTACCACACCTATAATTCCCTAGTAAAGCTGCAAAGCATAGCATGAAAATGCTATGATTGCAGTACAAGACCTGCCCTCGGGCAGAATTACTATGAATGGAGATACATATATAAATTATATATATTCCTATGGTTGTAAATATTAAATCTATTTTTCCTATAACAGCGCGTAACCTACTTAATAGAATAAATCAATTGGAAAACTTCAAATATTTGTCCCGGATGAAATATCAGAAATATTAATAAGCGGGTGAAGCCATGATTCAGTCCTGCACAGGTTACTCAACATGTAGCAGAAGAACTAAAAATCAGCTATTGTGCTTCCTGTTTATTGTCTACCCATACATACCCACGTGCGGACAAGTGTACTCTGGTGGACATTCCTTAACCGAAGCTAATTTAGTTACGCTTGTTTCCCTACTGATACCAGGTAGTGACATGTGATTAGTACATCTAAACCTAACTTCATTTTTATGTAATGTAATGGGGCACTTAGTATCGATATACCTATATGTGTCATGAATTGGAAGTTACAGGATGGTTCAATTGAAAACAGTATGTTTTTATAAACGGATATTCTTACGAAAGTCAAATTATATCTTTCAAATTATGTTCCACATTGTCCTAAATTGCCTTTATTCTTGTAATTTGTTAGCTGCCTTTTCTTTAAAATATCAGCACGTTCTTCACCCATCATTTTGTTCTCTTTTTTTTAAATGACCTATAATTTCAGATGCTAACAATCTAATAGTACTTCTTGTAGTCTCATTTCTATATATTTATCAGTTTCTTCTTCGCTCGGATATAATGAAAATTGATAGTGGAAATAATAAATCAATTTTTAAACACGTAAATAAAAATATTTTTAAAATTACGGTCAGAAATTGTCAAGAATATTCTGGGAGGGGAAATATTCAATTAGAAGATTCTTGTGAATGATATCATTGGTCAACATGATTTTTGTCTCATGAGTACCAATAGTTGTACTTAATGCAGTTTTTTATCATGTTTTGGAATATGTATTCGGAATTTCTCCATCACCCACAGTTTTTTTTATTTCAATTTCAATTAATGGATTTAAATAATTATTTTTTTAATAAATGTTTTTTCGTCCATTTTTCCATTGCAAAATAAAACAGGGAACACTTTAATCAGGAGATTACAGCTATGGAAAAGAGACATCAAGGCAAATGAAATCCTAATATGCTGGCCGATTATTGTTGGACCATCAAGAGGGATGCTCCATAGGCGAAATATAGCAGAAAATCGTCATTTCTTACTTCCAAGGTCAATTATTACTTTATTGTAACGGACTGTCAACAGCACGTACGGCTTACTGCCCGTGCGACCCATATTTGTAAATAATATTGTAAATATCTTACTTTTTGTCTAATAAAGTCCTACTACTAGTACTACTACTACTTCTACTTCTACTTCCTAGGTGAGTCCGAATATTCGAATATTGTGTAATTACGAATGTAGAAAATATTAAAGTGTTTGAAATTATAAATTCCTGTCTCTCGGATACATAGCGTGATGCAGAAAAACCGATATTTTATTTATTTCAATTCAGGAGAAAATATACTATCAGAGTCATATATTTTTCTTTCTGAGACAAAAAGTTTATTTTTTGTTGCTCAGTGTTATGTGTATATCTATCGTGCAACATTGAGTGGGATAAATAAGCATTTTCTTGTACCTGGAAAACTCTAAAGTGTATTGGGAAGCATACATGGTACAGTATATACTCCTAAACATCGCTAATTTTAAAGTCGACTTTTTGAAACCGTCAAAATAATCTTTTAATTGGGATTTTGTACAAATAGTAGTTACGTACAGAAATGGACACAATATGAGAACTGGGATGTTATTGCAAGAAATACGTAGACCTGACTTATATTCGTAGAATCATTAATATTATTCATAGCACTTTTATCTGCAGAAAAAGAAATACGTTATTTTTCGTTTAGTAATGCTAGTGGCAAATGAAAGAATCCTTTGTAATCCTTTACGACAGGGAGGGGTTATAATCTGATGTTATATTAGTTGACAAATCTAATTTCGAGATGTCACTAAACATATTTAAACTAAAATAAATTGGAAAAAAAAGTGAGGAAGAAAAAAACAGATGGTGGAATAGCGTTTTCTGGAAAAATACGTATTAGATTTTTTACACGAGATTAAACAATAGATCAACTTAGTGCGCTTGCATTTAATTTCCCATTTAGCCTGCGAAACAGTGTACAATAAAAACATAAGAATAATATCCTTTAGGTGTTTAGCACGAGAGGAAAATGTCGACATTTATCAAGTAAATCTATTTGATCGATATTCGGTCCTGGCGGATTAATGTTACCATGCTCGCAACTTGATTTGTAGTTCGCGGGTTCAAACCCAGACTACTTCTAGTAGCGTAGAAAACCTGAGCACAGTTTTGTTCCAAAGGGAAGTAAATGTGTGTGTTCGATTCGTATATTTACGGGAGGAAAAGAACCTTAAGCCTAAAATAATTTCTCTTATCACATTTTTTATCCCTCTCTCTCATTCTCTCTCTTCCTCTCCCTCTCCCTCTCCCTCTCTCTCTCTCTCTCCCTCCCTCCCTCCCTCCCACCCTCCCTCCCTCCCTCTCCCTCACACACACAAACACACACACACACACACTCAATTTAAATTGTGACACTGGCGATCTACACTGTTAAAGAGTGTCGATAAATAAAAAATATATTACCATATTACATTATAATGTGATTGTTAACACAGTGCGCCATTCTGTATTTTAACCAAAGGCATATTACACAACCTCGAAAGTAAATTTTATAAAACTGTAATTGTTATATAGGCATATACACGAATTTTAATATAATATATGAAAATTAATGTTTGTTCGTTTATTTGTACTTTAAGCGCGGCCATACCGTTGATCCTATAGTGATGGGACTTTTTGCATAATGTTCAGGAGATTCCCGGGATGAACATAGGCTATAAGAGAGTTGTGATACTTAACTCCTACACCCTTACAAATTGCCCTTTGTAGTGGAAAACATGAAAAAAGTTATGCTTAAATGGCTCATGCTGCCTAAACCATAACAAATACATAAAATTAATGTACACAGAATTGAATGTCTCAAAAAGCTCTACAAATAAGTCCTCGGCAGTATATGTTTATCTTTTACGGATAACTCACAATAACCATTTTTGTCTTTCATTGATGCCAAGAAGATCGGCATAAGCTGATTTCCGGGCAAGCATAGCAGCTCAAGGCTGGTGGTAGAAACACATTAACATTTATTTAGGAGTAGCAGCGCACGCCGGGTATTAGCTAGTAGGCTATAAGAATAAGAATACATTTTGTATACAATATGAACATCCGAATGAGAAAGTACTTATGCTCGGGTGCAGTTCAGTTAATAATTTAATATATATATATATATATATTATATAGAGAGAGAGAGAGAGAGAGAGAGAGAGAGAGCGCGCGAGAGAGAGAGAGAGAGAGAGGGGGAGAGAGAGAAAGTTTTAGTTAATAAGAGAAGGATAACTGAAAGCACAGTTTTAGGAGCAAATTTCGAAATATAAAATGTACTCTGGCGCAAAGAAATTAATACAAAGAAGAATAAAATAACAAAACAATATATAAAAGATTAATACTAAAGTGAGAAATAAATTAGATGTACAGGATATTGGCCAACCATAAACCAAAATATCCTATTTCTTATTTCTCATTGTAAAATAATTAATAAATTAATATTTGTTTTTCTTAAATATGTGTGTTAAATTTGCTCAGCACAAGGTTTGATATAATTTATTAATTATACAGGTGTTACCGAAATGAGGGCAAATTTTTCGTGTGGTGATAGGGAACATCCATACAAGTATTTTAACACAATGGACCTTGGGCCGGAAATGCATTGTTATGAATCTACAGAATAAAACAGCATTTAAAATCGTAGAAAACATTGTTGATTATTTATTAATTCTAAGATAAATGGAAGGTATTACATGTTATTTTACAGTAATTGTTGGAAATGGCGACCATTGACCTGGATGCACAGCTCCGCGCGTCTCACCTCGGAATGATGAATTCTAAGAAGCATATCTGGATGCTCCCTGATTTCCGCAGCCGCTGCCACGATCCTTGCTACAATATCTGGATCTGTGTATCCAGGTCAGTGGTCGCCATTTCTAACAATTACTGTAAAATAACATGTAATACCTTCCATTGTTCTTAGAATTAATAAATAAACAACAATGTGTTCAACTAATTTAAATGCTGTTTTATTCTGTAGACCCACAACAATGCATTTCCGACCCAAGGTTCATTGTGTTAAATTAATTGAATGGATGTTCCCTACCACCACACGGAAAATCTGCACTCATTTCGGTAACACTATTTATAATTTGGGTCCTGAGTATTTACTGTGTTTAGATCTAGCAGTTGTATAGAATTTAGATTAGTGTAACAAGAAAATTGTAGCACTCCATATTTAATAAAAATGGTAAAATATCTTGCTCATCGCTTCAAATTTCACACTTCTTTCAACCCTTAAATTCGGAAATTCAATTTTAAGATTGGATATGATCTTTGGTTACTTAACTGACAAATCTTTGATATATATATATATATATTTTATGTCATAAAATTATATTATAGTAATTGAAAATAACTTCGGATATATTAATAGTTTGTTCCGATCATCGCTTCTGATATTTTGTGTGAGTAACAAGGTAATTGGTATATAGCAGAGGTATTGAAATTATAGTTTTTTGTTAGATATAAAATCTGAGTCTGAACTCATGAAATATATTTACTATTTAAATTCCACGTGTAAATAATTTGATCCATCGCTGTGGACTGTGGATAGTGTCGCTGCCTTATATGCAGCGGACCCGGGTTCATACCCGTTCCGGACACGTTTCTTGGGTAACAGTCTCATCGGAGTTCTCGTAACTTCTGAGGCAAATTTCAGAACCCTTTAAGGCCCAAACGGTCCCTGAAAATCATCTGTATATAATAATCATCATCATAATCGTCAGTTTTATGTGAATATATGAGTGAATGCTATTAAATATTCGTCTTTTGTCGAAGGAAGCCCTGGACTGAACTGATCACTCAGGAAGATCCTAAATTTCTTGTGTGGTCAAGAAAGGCACATGTGTAATCTAAAGTTTAGATTCCTCTTTCGTCTCGTCGTGCCACTATATGACTCAGGGTGGAGTGAGACATGTGAAATGTCTATGAAACGTTATAGCACAATGGAGATGAAGAAGAGAAATGATTTGGTGGAAATTTTAAATTTGAAATACTGGAATTTTGAATAAGAACTACTTAATCAAACAAAGCAGATGAGGTTGTTACGGTGATGCAAAAAAAATAATATCAGCAGCAAAAACTATGGAATCCATTATCACTATTTTTGTAAGTAAATGTTAGTTGAACCATAACCTAATACAGATATATCCTGATAATATTGAGTTTGTTGTGTGAAATGAATAACTTTAAGTTGAATCATCACCTAATACAGATTTATCCAGGTAATATTGAGTTTGTTGTGTGAAATGAATAACTTTAAGGTGAATCATCACCTAATACAGATGTATCCAGGTAATATTGAGTTTGTTGTGTGAAATGAATAACTTTAAGCTGAATCATCACCTAATACAGATGTATCCAGGTAATATTGAGTTCGTGTGTGAAATGAATAACTTTTAGTTGAACCATCACCTAATACAGATGTATCAAGGTAATATTGAGTTAGTTGTCTGAATTGAATCCGTGAGGAGATAAGTTAATACAGCCCTGTCCGCCATCACTCTATTTGGAAAAGCAGCATAAAACAATTTACGATTCCCTGAACTATCTATATCCTATAATAATGTATTTCATTATAAAATGAAGGATATAAAACGAGGAAAGTGTGTAATTAAGCATAAACTCTAATGGGCATTAGTTGAACTGTATGTTATAGAAAATAGCAGAATAGGATAAGGTTTACAATCTTAATTAGGTTTCGGAATTGAGGGACCGATCGACGCTAGGTGTTGTGCAGACAGAATACAGATTGTATATAAACAGCTAGAAAGCCAGAAAGCAGACATAAAAATATTCTGTGTTTATAAAACAGAAGTAAATATGGTAATACAGGCATATCTACATTCTGCACTTCCTTCCACTGAATGACCTTCAATAGTGACGTCTTTCGCGGTACATGTGCACTGCCTTTTCAACGTTTACGAATAATCTATGATTTTAGAATATGCTAATTGCAAAGACAAAAGTTCGACGAAAGTCAAAACAAGAGTCCCTAATAGCGTATTTTCATAGGGCGTATCATAATTGCTTATGGTTTATCAAACTCTACTCTGTCTAACCCATTTTGTGCATCAAGCTGATAAATGTTAGAGACCCGCCGATCACCGCCCAAACGTAGAATTTCCTCAAACGTCGAGCGAGTTTGGTTTTCAACAAATGTTTTTCCTTCGAATTCAAGCAGATGACACACATTTGTAAGAATATATCTTTGTTAATTCTTAGTTGTTCGATCTCTGTTTCGGCTTCAAATCTCCTCTTCAGCTAGGGAGTTTGCGACTGACAGCATGGTCAGTGCTACTCTAGGACAGAGTAGAGTTTGATAAACCGTAAACAATCTATGATTTGTTTGATCGGTACCTCAATGCCGAAGTATATTCATAACTGATTAGAATATCTTTATCTTTAATCAACTGTTTTGATTTCAATACTAGCAACCAAGCATGAATGAGAGGTCTAAAGTTTAATGTTTAATAAAAGTAGAGCAATGTTATGTGGTAATACAGTCGTCATAATGATAGAAGTGCTTCTTGCGTCTCGAGCGTTGCGCATGAAACGCCGATAAAGTAACATTTCAGCTATTCAATTACATTTTTCTCGCCGTTAAGTATGGAGTAGACGGGGAATCAATTATTTCGAACTGTTTACAAGTTGGTGAAATTTGGATTCCGCTATGTTCTGTGGAACAAGATAGAAAAATGAAATGTTTACTGATTCATCCGAGAGGTAGTAATGAGAAGAAAATTAAAAACAAAATGTTATCTACACGCCATACAATGGTCCGACAAGACTAGATGTCTCTTACCCTAGCACCGACTACTGGTCTCACATCCACCTGTGTTAATCACATAGGTGGATGATTATCTAGCCAGTGTAGGGGTGACATGTTGTCAGAATCTGGGGCCTCCAGCCGTTATAGCTTTTTTATACCTGTAGCCGATATTAATTACCAAAATTCCTCACTTTGCTGGGGTGAAAATCGATTCCATTCTAATATTTCATAAGATTTTTCCCAAGAGGATTCGAACGACCTCAAGTCCCGTAGCTCCATACGTAATCATCGTGCCTTAAACTATCCCTTTGAATCCATGTCTTGTTTGTGTGAAATAGCCTTGTTTTTATTATCTTATTGACAGTGGAGTGCTGGTTTTTGTTCAATACCCCAAGATATATTCTATACAGTGCTGCTGCTAAGCGGTTATTTTGGAACTACCACTCTGACTGTTCATCAACTGTTGAAGTAATGGTAATCTAAGTAGATAATGCAATACATCAGAAAACATTAATTCTTGGCTCAAACGGTTCAACGGTCAAAGCCGGGACAAAATATATATTTTATATTAATGTTTGAAATAGTAGAAATCGTTTTATTTATTTTTTTATGAGATCTTACGGACGACTTGAGTTTAAAATATATTAGTATTTTGTTTGTTTGAAGTTTTGCATAATACATTTTAGCGGTTGTAGCAAGTTTTATATATATATATATATATATAGGCCTAAATTACATAATACAGTGCCATCAGCTAAAGATGCAAGCCTAGGCGCCTGGCAACCAGCTGTCAAGCCAAGCGGTCAAAGCATCCCCGTTTCCCGGTCAGTGAACTGGCGGGAGGGCGAGAAAGCTGGTTCCATTTACATTATTTCTATCCCTACTTAGTGTTACTTCGGTAACTACAAGGTACAGGCGTGTTTTAAGATTTTTTAAACCAACTTGTGAATTTGTGTTCAGTTGTGGCTGTCGTGATTTCTGTTTAACATGGTGTATATCACTGAAGAGAGAATATTTTTACTTTTGACAAATGCAAACAAGAAATCTGACAACGGTTGCCGCCGTCAATTTTGCCGTCAATTCTCTAACGCAACTATACCAATTAAAATCACGATTACAAATCCTCGAACATTAGAGGAACTTAAATAAAATATTCGAAATCTGAACTCCAACATTTCAAGCAGGAATTGGATAGCGTATTTCAAAGCCTTATTCGTCGGTTTGAACGTTGTATTGAAGCCGAAGGAGATAATTTTGAAAATCTTTTGTCATAAGGTAAGGAATAAACAGCACAAAAATCGATTTTATTCTATTGCAATCTCTAATCATTTTCATAGCTACTTAGATTTATTTGATGAGATTACCACGCGAGATCCGTGCGACGAGTAGTTGTCAGGCGCTAAAGTTTCGTCTTATAATGAAGATTCTGTATATGTAATATGTTTGGTCTTAAATTAATGGCAAATTTAAGAAGAGTAATAATATTACAATTATTAAGTCAAATATTTCGACACGGAGGTGTTAATATTGAATATATAAGTCAAATCATTAAAATTGTGAGAATGCCAAATTTATGAATCACTAGATTTCCCTATACGAAGTATACACATGGACAAAATAGAACGGAGAAACAAAATCAAGTTCTCTAGGATTCTGCATTCTTCAGGCAGCTATAAAAACCAACTTTTCCTTGGTTTCTAAGATATTTCTGCATTATTATAAGTAATGCCACAAGTGATTTCCAATTTATCTAGAGGAATTAGAAATCAAGATTGGTATTTTGTTATGAATATTTAACGAATAAAACTAAGCTGTTTACTCAAAAGTCATTATTTAAATATAGTTACCGGTATTTTAAAATATTTATGTATGTAATGTAAACGGTGATCTTTGAAAACAAATCTGAAATGTGAGGTTATGTATATTCACTGCAACTTGACCATATAATTTATTGCCAGATAGGATCGCAATATTGTAAGAATGCACCCTAGTGGAGAAATAATGAAACACATCAAATTGTATATTATTATCAACAATATAGGTTATTAATTTATTTTTTTAGTAAACAACTCAGTAAAATCAAGAATTTGTTCATTATGAGCTATATTCAATGTATTTGTTGGAGAAAAATAATGCTCTGAGCTATTCAAAATATTCAAAAGGAGGAGCAATCTTTATCACAAAAGCAGGAGCTGATGAAGATAAAACGATAAAGAGCGAGGTTAAACACGACTGTCATTGGTTAATTAACTAACTCACTGTCATTGTCGAGCCTGTAGGTTTATGGCCCCTTGGACATAAGCTCTCCATACATCCCTACTTTGAGATAATGTTTTCCAATCATTCCCTGTATAATTTACTTCCCTCAAATCTTCATTAACGTTATTCTCCCATCTCATTCGTGGTTTACCAACTGGGCGTTTTCCCTCTGGTTTTCCTACATGAAGCTTCCATACACGTCTTTCATTCCCCATTCGTGCCACATGTCATGACTATCGCAGTCTACGAGATTTAACTGTTCTTATTATATGTGGCTTCCTATAAAGACCATGTAGTTCATTGTTATGTAGTTTTCTCCATTCACCTATCTGCTTATCTCTCTTTGGTCCAAAAATTTCCCTAAGAACTTTATTCTCAAATACTCGTAATCTCCATTCCTCCCTTAAAGTAAGAGTCTATGTTTCGCATCCATATAATATAACTGGTAGAATAATAGTTTTATATATTTTCTGTTTAATGTTTTTTGAAAGACGTTTGGACGTCAAGAGTCTCTGTAATGCATAATAGCATTCATTTCCAGAATTGAGCCTATGTTTAATATCTTTGTGCATCTCATTCCTGTTTGTGATTATTGTTCCTAGGTATTTGAATTCAGCCACTTCCTCAAAGTTTACCTCATTTGTCATTAACTGTCCATTTCCATTATATAATGTATTTCTATGTGTATCCATATGTCTAATTTTATTGATATTTTCTTCCAGACCCAATTTCTTAATGTTATTCAGTATTGTATGCGTGTTGGCCTTCAGTATCTCTTCGCTATCGCCCAATAGTATAAACTAACAGCTTATTAATACCACTGAGTTGTAGGTCCTCTTCATCCTCTAAAGATTTGATGGCATGCTCTAGTACAAAATTAAATATCAGAGGAGATAGCGCATCTCCCTGCTTCAACCTATTGTGGATTTCAAAAGTCGACTGTCATTGGTTGTAAAACAAAATTCATTGATCATTGACTACCATTTGATGCATGAGTTAAATAGTAATTGAAAAGGATTTAATATTTTTAATAATCTAATGATAATCACAAACCTGTACTGATTTTAGAAAAGCAAACATTAAAACATTATGTATTTTCTGTGTGAATTATGATCTTAGGGAGATTGTACTGTCCGCAAAATGGCGTATGTTTCTCTGTAATGGAGTGAGCATTTTGTCATCTGGTTCCTTCAGCTTGTTTATAACAATTTTATCAGATGACGTCAGTATTACTTATGCATGTGAAACACGAAGCTCACATGTGCTATGCATAATGCAATATGAAACGTTACAATTTTCTGACGCCTGAGTTGTAAACTGAATTTCTGGTTTTTATGCTGAGTTTTATGTGAATAATCTACTCTCCTATCAGAGTAGACTCAATATCTTGAACCCTGTTTCAACTGTTTGCCAGCAGATTTAAATCCTGCCAGAAATGCAGTAGTTTTTTTACTTTTATTTAGTAGTATATCGTCATACATTCTATTGTATTTTAGAATCGCAGACTCATTGCCCTGTTTCATTTCATCCACAGTATACAGGGTGATTCACAATAAGTATTACAGATTTCTAGGCACTTAGTAGATAAAGGTTTGATAAGGAACTCATGTCTGGAAATGTATCATTTGGATATAAAATAAGTTTGAAGATCGGAACACAATGGGCTGATATCGCGTGTCTTGTGTTTCAGAATAAGTATTACATAATTTTAGGGGTTGTATAAAAGTGTGGTTCTATGTGGAGATCCTGTTCTTCGTTGCACAAAATGTAACTGCGACGCATGTTTTCATACATTCACCCTACAAGACTTGGTGTGTGTTCAATAATTGCTGCTGCTGTCAGAATTCGTGCAAAGATGATCTTCCTCCGACTCGATAGATGTAGTGCAACTCCTAGAAATCTGTAATCCTTATTCTGAAACACAAGACACGCGATATCAGCCCACTGTGTTTCGATCTTCAAACTTATTTTACATCAAAATGGTACGTTTCCGGACATGGGTCCTTTATCAAAACTTTATCTACTAAGTCCCCTCTAAAACCCCTAGAAGTCTGTAATACTTATTGCGAATCACCCTGTATACGTAAATGTTCAATCACTTTATTTTAGTCCACCAAACAAAGTATCGCAACAGTTCCATCTATCAGCCATACTTGCTGAGGTGGTAGAATGTCTGTTTCCTGATTAGATGTCCAGGTTCGAATTCCTATGGAGTTCAGAATTTTAATTGTAAAATTAATTAAATTAATATAATTATATGATTTTTAATCTCGGGATAGAAAGGGTGGTGGTGTATTTTTATTGCTGTATTATATAACTAACTCCCTAAATTGTTCCTATAGAGTAGATGATATAGTTATAAAATTTGTTGTAGTTCTAGATATTTTCATTATCCTTGTTAAGTTTTATTTTTTAAGGGATCACTATCGAACCCGTAGGTCATGACCGCGTGGGCATGAGCTCTCCATACATCTATATCCTGAACTAATGTTTTCCAATCATTCCCTGTATAATCTACTTCCCTCAAATCATGGTTAATGCTATTCTCCCACCTCATTCTTGATCTACCAACTGGGCGTTTTCCCTCTGGTTTTCCTACAAGAAACTTCCATGCACGTCTTTCATTTCCCATTCGTGCCACATCTCATGCCCATCGCAGTCTACCAGATTTAACTGTTCTTATTATATCTGGCTTCCTATAAAGTAGTTCACTGTTATGTAGTCTCTCTATTCGCCTGTCTGTTCATCTCTCTTTGGTCTAAAAATGTTTCTAATAACTTTATTCTCAAATACTCGTAATCTCCTTTTCTCCCTTAAAGTAAGAGTCCATATTTCGCATCCATACAATATAACTGTTTATTGCTATATTACGTATCAGAATTCTGCACAATATTGCAAATCTCTCCGCAGTACATTTGTTGAGAAGGCATTTGGTACTGTTTGTAGTGATTTGTCCGTCAGATGGGAAGGTTACGCTTGGCGCCTCTTGTTGCTTTTCGACAGGAGAAGGCTATGTCCCGTCACAGTTTTAAATCAGCGTCATCGAAGTGACAACTGTAATATTGTAGTATGTTTATTAGCAGTCTCTATTGTATAAATCTTTAATATTGAAGTCTCGAAATAGCATATTTTATGAATACATTCACTGTTTCTCACATTTAGTAAGTAATACCGCCCTAAAAAAATGTTCAGTAGAATTTGTTTAGAAGGTGAAATTGGGAAGTACTCAAACATTCACCAAATTCACCAGACAGGAGCCCTTGTGACGGTAACTTATTCATAAAGGTCAAAGAATATTTACGAGGCATTTGATACAATTTAATTCAATAGGAAGTTCTAGTTCAATCTAATGAGACAGGTATCTAAAAATGGTGCTGCAGATTGTGTGCAATGTCTTCCATTGATTTGGCAACGTATAGGTGATTTTTCAAGAGACTATAAATTAATTTATGTTGAGTTGTTTTTGACTCACCTCATACTTCTTAACTCCCTTGCGGAGAAATATGAGGTGAGTAAAAACACCTGAACATAAATTAAAATAAACCTCATAGTGTTATTTCCTACCTACATAACTATAAATGAAATTCGTAATGTAGAAATGTTATAAATATTTTATGATGTTACAGCACTATTGCCTTTACTTATCCAAAGCACTAGTATTTCTGTCTTAACGATCCTACTTCGAGCTAAATGTATGTGTAAGACAGGAGGCTGCTGCACCTTAAGTGGTTATTATGCTAAACTTGTCTATTTAATATGTTTGTTATTGATGAAAAACTGTGATAGAGAGAAACGAAATTTCGAAAATACCCTAGATAAATTATTATTAGTCAGATTTATCACGTCACTAACAATATTCGGTAGACAATGGATATTAAAGGCGTAAAAGTTTCGGTATGGCTTCATTCGGTACGGAAATAAAGTCGTCGTTCTCGTGTCGTAAATGTAAGGAATGTGAAAAATCGTCAATTATGAAACAGTATATTTCTGAGTAAAATTTGTAGGTCCAGTCTTATGTGGAGAAACTATTTTAACAGTTAAAATTGGGTGGTATAATTAAATTTCTCATTTCGCTTGGAATAACGTGTCCACTTGGCGACATGTTTAATGAGCTTATGGGTGCATGCCTCAATGCCTTGGAATTTCCGATTAAGTCAACATGTCATAGAGGTTTCTTGGGTTCTGTGTTAACGTTTTGTACTTTAAATTTGTCAAGTTACATATTTTATTCCATCGCTGTGGCGTAGTCGGTTGAGTCCCTACCTTCCACTCCGGCGACCCGTGTTCTATTCCCGGCGGGGTAAGGGATTTTTAAAATCTCAACCTTGGGACTGGGTGTGTGTAGTGTCCAAGTTGTACCCATTGGGTTTATTTCCTAAAATATATATATATATATATATATTATTTCATTCTTATTGATAGAGGCTTTAATATCTCAGGGCTTATCGCATCAACAATCATTTTATTGTGTTCAGTAGGCTACGTAATTGAATTTGTGATACTTTATTAGAGTTTTCTGTAGATTTCACTGATTTAATTTGAATTATTTTATGAAATTGGTGATTGTAATGAAATTCCTATCTAACATTTGACTTGTCGACTGAGAAAGCCTGGAGAAACACTTAGTCGAGATAGTGCTAAACGTGTTTCTGCTCATGCGCTTATGGAATAAGAGTCACAAATCTTCTGAACCATCTTGTTAAGTAAAAACAAAAGGTATGTTGAGAAAGCTTTGCAGGAATAAACCTATATAAAATATTTGTAAAATTCAATGAAAAACAGTGTCCTTGATTGAAGACATTCTGAAAAATAAGTTTTTGTTTCAGAATATTTAACTAACTCACAGGCACTATGAACCCGTAGGTTCATGGTCGCGCGGTTATAAGCTCTCCATACATCCCTATCCTGAGCTAATGTTATCCAATCATTCCCTGTATAATCTACTTCCCTCAAATCATGATTAATGTTGTTTTTCCACCTCATTCTTGGTCTACCAACTGGACGTTTTCCCTCTGGTTTTCCTACAAGAAGCCTCCATGCACGTCCTTCATTCCTCTTTCGTGTCACCAAATGGGCAAATATATGTTGTGTATTATTAATTCATCCAAATACTATAAACGTTAATCATGCCAATCACAGTCCACGAGACATATCTGTTCGTATTATTTCTGGCTTTCTATGAAGACCATATAGTTAACTGTTAAGTAGTATTCTCCATTCACCTGTCTGTTCATCTCTCTTTGCTCAAAAATTTTTCCTAAGAACTTTATTTTCCAATACTCGTAATCTCATTTCCTCTCTTAAAGTAATAGTTCATGTTTTGCATCCATATAATAGGCCTACAACTGGTAGAATAATATTTTTATATATTTTCAGTTTAACATTTTTTTAAGGGAACAGTGGGTAGACAAGAGTCCCTGTATTGCGTAATAGCATGCAATTCCAGAATTGAGCCTATGTTTAATTTTTTTGTGCATCTCACTCCTATTTGTGATTATTGTTCCTAGGTATTTGAATTAACCACTTCTTCAAAAATTCCCTCATTTGTCATTAGCTGTCCATTTTCACTATAATGTATTGTTAAGAATATTTATTTTCATAATTTAATTAAAAAGTTTATTGGGTCATTTGTTTCTAAAAGCACGTAACTAATAAATCCGTGGTACGCTAGTTCCGACGAAAGGAGGCCAATTGAACAAGGCTGCAGTTATCATTACATTCTCTCGGTTTTACATTATTTTTTTAGCTGAATTTGGTTATTCATCATAGGGCTATGAAGTTGTTACTCATTCGTCCTCACGAAGCTGAGTGGACGCTTGTCAAACTCTTTACCGAAATAAATATTTCTATCGAACTTGGAACTCCTGGATAGCTACTCAGATATGCTTATCTTTTTACCACAGAATCATTATTTCTATGTAAACAACTGTTAAAATTAATTTTTTTAGTAATGCTGATTATTGCTCCAAGGATGTGGGACTATCTGATGCCGTTGTTAAGAGGCCTTTAAGTAGAACAAATGGGGATTCTCTGTCACTTTATGATCGATATTTCTCAAAGCTCATAATTGCATAGATGCAGCATGTCTTTATATTCCAACTTTTATCTTGGTGGTGAGTAATGTATTGCATTGAAGATAATATAGTAAAAGAGCTTTTAAGGCAATTTGTCTCGGAAAGAAATAAAAAGTTGAAACTCTACTCGCTCATGTGCACTTCCTACTTCAGTTTCGCTATTTTCAGCCGCATTATCATTGCAAAACTTGTTCTCTGTGTCTTGCGAGAGTAATAACGCAGAATGACATCTTCCCAAATGTGATGCGCAACTTTCACAAGTATATCGTTGTTTCAAATCCGATCCGGATTTGTTGAATGACGAGAATAAAAACAATATCTGTTTTTATAATAAGGCCTACGTTTCAGAAACCGGCAATCGATTTAATAACATAGATAAAACAATGTCAATGTCAATAATGTACAAAAAGAACAATAGTCAAAAAATCAGTATCCTGGAAGAGATTGAAATTATCAAGGAAGCAAAAAATAAAAATATGCTAAATGATAGCACACCCAACAACCAAAGCTCTCTGTATGAAATATACAAATGATTTCAGTACCATAAAAATTCCTGAGGATGAAGCATGTCTTTAAAAGGCCTAGAATTTACAAGTGTGACGACGTTTATAACAGAAGTTATTATAGTTGAGTACGACTGTATTATAAGGTACAAATTTAAAATTGAAATAATTTTAACCTCAACGGTGTTCAAATATGATTATTAAAAGTAGGTCTACTCAAAATATATGATATCTGGAAATTCTAGTTTAAATTTTAGAGCTCGAAATTTTTTGTACATTGAAAACAATGTTCTAAATTTTATTACAGATATTCCTCAATATGTTTGGTGGACACCGGTCATGCTGCCCGAAAATCCATGAGAATTTTTAATTCCGATGACAAATAAACGTAACGATTTATTTAAAAAAAAAGTAGTGAATTTTAAATGAAAAAGTGTTTTAACAAAATTAATAACCAACTCACTGGCACTATCTAACCCGTAGGTTCATGGCCACGTGGACATAAGCTCTCCATACATCCCTATCCTGAGCTAATGTTTTACAATTATTCCCTGTATAATCTACTTACCTCAAATCATAGTTAATGTTATTCTCCCACCTCATTCTTGGTCTGCCAAGTGGGCGTTTTCCTTCTGGTTTTTCTACAAGAAGCTTCCGTTCGCGTCTTTCATTCCCCATTCTTGCCACATGTCCTGCCCATCGCAGTCTACGAGACTTAACTATTCTTATTATATCTGTCTTCCTATAAAGCCGATGTAGGTCTCAGTTAAATAGTCTTCTCCATTCACCTGTTTGTACATCTCTCTTTGGTCCAAACATTTTCCTAATAACTTTATTCTCAAATACTCGCAATCTCCTTTCCTCCCTTAAAGTAAGAGTCCACGTTTCTCATCCATATAATATAACTGGTAGAATAATAGTTTTGTATATTTTCAGTTTAACGTTCTTTGAAAGGAGTTGGGATGTCAGGAGCCGCTGTAATGCATAATAGCAGGATTTCCAGAATTGAACCTATGTTTAATATCTTTGTGCATCTCATTCCTATTTGTGATTATTGTTCATAGGTATTTTAATTTAGCCACTTCCTCAAAATTTCCCCGATTTGTCATTAGCTGTCCATTTCCATTATATAACGTATTTCTAAGTGTGGCTATATATTTAGTTTTATTGATATTTACTTACAGTCCCAATTTCTTAGTGTTTCTCAATAGTGTGTGCGTGTTGGTCTTTGGTATCTCCTCATTATCGCCCCATAGTACTACATCATCAGCGTAAACTAATAGCTTATTAATATCATTGAGTTGTAGGCCATCTTCGTCTTCTAAAGTTTTGATGACATGCTCTAGTACAAAATTAAATAGTAGAGAATATAATGCATCTCCTTGCTTCAACCCACTGTGGATTTCAAAAGTATCGGAAAACTGTTTACACGCACCCTAATGTTTGTGCCATTTAGACACATTTGTATAAGTCCAACTAACTTTTTAGGAATTCATACTCCAGCTGAATACTGTATAACTTCTCCCTCTTAATTGAATCATATGCATTTTTTAAGTCTACGTATAGCTGATGTACAGTACCATTATATCCCCATTTCTTTCCTAAAATCTGTGTTGTACTGAAAATCTGATCTGTTGTAGACCTGTTTCTTCTAAATCCACATTGATGATCTCCTAGAATGTCATCAATATAGGGATAATGTTAAAATTTTGTATGAAGTTGAAAGTAATGAAATGCTCCTGTAGTTTTTGCAATCAGTTTTATTTCCTTTCTTATAAATCGGTACGATAATTGATTCTTTCCATTCATCTGGAAGAGCTTCTTTTTCCCAAATCATACTAAGCAACCGGCATATCTTGTCCATCAATTTTTCTCCCCCAGATTTTATCCGTTCTGCTGGGATCTCATCTGAACCTGATTAATAATTCAAACAAAAATAAGCTGGAGTTTATTAACACTACAAATAATATATTCAAAGATAAGGGATTTGCGTTGGTTCGAGGTGCTATGGGGAAGGAATTGTCTCATGGATTTTCGGGCAGTGTCCACCAAACATATTGAGGAATTTGGGATCTTGAAATAAGTAGTGACTCTAACAGCTAGGAGAAAATAGGCCTACCTCATATCACCCAGTTACTGTCTAGATGATATTCACAATAAATGGAAACTCGTGGCGCAAGTTGTTAGAAATTAGCCCTCGACTTCTGGGTCCCCAATTTACGTCTCGGTCAATGCAATGTGATGGAGGAATCAGAACCTAATTTTTTTTCTCGGGTTTCTCCAGTTTTCCTCTGCTTGAAACCATTATAGATATCACTCTGTATTTATAATATGTATGTTTACACACACATACACACACACACACACACACACACACACAACCAAACAAGCTTGAACAAACATTTCGTAAACTTGGACAGCCTTGTGACAGAAATTGCAACATTTTATCAGTGTTATGGTATAGTTCTATATACAGGCTGTATCATAAGTGTAAATGCAAATGGAAAATGTACCAGACTGTGAATCATGTACGATTATGGTATTCAAGTGTACGAACAACTTTGTTACCTGAAATATGCATCAATTATTCTATTATGATATTTAAATCAAAATATTATATATACATTTTATTTATATAGCTATAGTTTTTCAATGTATATACACCTTTCTGTGTCTAAAGTTTTATTTTCCTTCTCCATTCATCTCTTCCATCCACTCCATGTCCTCCAGTATTCTTGTTCTCATTCTAGTTGTTATTTCTTCCATCCACGAGTTTCGAGGTAGTTTTTCTTTCTTCTTCCAGGTGGACACCATTCCATTGTTTTTCTGGGTAACCTATCTCCTTGTATTCGCCTTACATGCCAACACTAATTTAATTGCTTATATCTTATGTAGTCTACTATTGAATATTGAATATTAATTTGTTTTCTCGTATGACTTCATTTCTTACTTTCTTCCAATTTATATCATTTTGCTCGAGAAATCCATTTCCAAAGACCTAAAGTTTTGTCTTAAGATTTGTTAAATTTCCATACTTCAATTATATATATATATTTGTTTTAACTTCTCTCCATACTATGGTCTGACACTGTTTCATTTCTATTAAATTAATTGTATATTCGTAACGAAAATGGAGGTTATTACTTTTGAACTTGACCTATACAATCAAGATTTTTAACGACTGTAAATGGAGCATGGACATTTCTTGTAAGAAAACCAGAACGAAAACGCACAAAAAATAGCCTAAGAATGATTGGAAAATATTAACTCAGTATAGGGGTGTATGGAGATCTATTGACCGGGGGCCATTAACCTCCGGATTTGACATTACTAGTGACTTAGTTAATTCTGTGGCACTATGCATGAAATCAATAACCCTCATTTAAGTAGTTCTGGGAAAATGAAGATTCATGCATGGAGGTTTCCTATCTGAAGTGAACCTCCAATGTGTTGTCCATCTCTGGATCTTCTGTTTAACTAATTGTACAGCAATCAAAATTTGAGGGATGATAAATGACAGCTCCAATATTACATTAATAATATTAACTCATTTTTTTTATTTGAGGGTTATGGGTTTTATGCATGGTGCCACAGAATTATATTTTACGTGTTTTTAAAGCTAATTTATCTACTACTAGCTAACATTCGGCGTGCGCTGCTACGCGTAAATAAATGAAAAATAATGTGTTTCTATGTTTAATTAAATAGGTAAAAGCAAAAAATAGTTATAAATTTATATCATAATTATTTTTCAATACCCCGTGCTGATTACCCGGCGTTTCCCGGTAATCTACTTATCCCGATTTTCTTGGCATAGATGAGCTGAAAGACGAAAATTAATATGTTTTTATGTTTAGATGAATAAGTAAAATGAAAAATTTATATCGTAATTATTTTTAGATACCCCGTGCTAATTACCCGGCGTTTCCCGGGAATCTATTTATCCCGATCGTCTTGTCATAAATGAGCTGTTAGACGAGAATTAATGTGTTTTTATATTTAGTTGAACGAGTAAAAGGAAACATAATTAAAAATTTATATCGTAATTATTTTAAGATAATCCGTGCTGATTACCCGGTGTTGCCCGGGAGTCTACTTATCCTGATCTTCTTGGCATAAATGAGCTGAAAGACAAAATTCATTATTGTGAGTTATCCGTAAAAGAATGCCCACTTGCGCGGGAATCTACTTACCCCGATCTTGTTGACATCAGTGAAAGACAAAAATGATTATTTTGAGTTATCCGTAAGAGATAAACATATGCTGTCGTGGACCTTTTTTTGTAGAGTGTTTTGAGATATTCAATTCTGTGTACATTAATTTTGTGTATTTGTTATGGTTTAGGCAACGTAAGCCATTTAATCGTCCAAAGAGAGATCTTTTTTTACATTTTTGACAACAAATGGCGATTTTTAGGGGTGAAGCGGTTGAGTATTACAGCTCTCTTATAGCCTATAACATTCCCAGGGAAACTCTTGAACATTTTGCATAAAGCCCCATGATAATCGGATGAACGGTATGGCAGCGCATAAAATACGAACAAACAAACACACATGGGTTATCATTTTTATATATTAGATTATAACAATCAGTGACGCTTTAGTTCGTAATTACTAGCAAAAAAAACTATATTTTATATTCTAACGGTCTTACTAATAAAAATCTCTAATACAGGCTTTCATCAGTTGTTTAATTATACAATATATACGCCTTATGTAGATCACGTATAATTTCCTTACTAATAAACGTTGTGCCGGAGCTATATAACAAAATAACAATTATACACAATACGTCACATATTCGTCATCATAATGACGTCAGAACAATATTACGCGCAGTTTGTAACAGAAATAAAACAACATCAACTAGTGATTGTGTAAGAAATGAATATGGGTAAGAATTAATATATAGCCTATACCCTAATTGGGAAGGTACGTAAAAAAATAAGTGTGTTTTAATTTATTTACATTTTCCTTTATGCTATGTCAAATATATCGTATAATTAGTTTCACAGATAATGTGCTGCCATCTAACGTCAAGAATTTCGGACAATTCTAGAAAACTAATAAAAGTTCTTCCCAATACTTATGATTTATATTCAGTGTTTTAAGGTGAGTTAGAAAACGTTCAAAACAATAGGCAATGTTACCGACAAACAGAATAACGCTTTAAGCGAAAACAAATCATTGCAGTTTGATCGAGAATCGAACTGAAGACCTCACGGATCGTAGACAGAAGCTCTAACCACAAGACTACCATGCTAACATGTAGTTTGCTGCAATAATAGTACCTCTATAAGTAAATACTGTACATTTTTATAACGGTATATGTATTGTATTGTGTATTAATGATGCAAGAAAGTTTTTTTTAAACTAATATTATGAAGCATTTAAACTACATTCAGGTTTAATCTTATCTACAGCAATTATTGTAGAACATATTCTTTTGTGAATCAATGTTCAATTTAAAAATATTATTAGGCCTAATCGAGAATGAGTGTAACAAAAGGCATTTCAGATGCCTTTATTTTCCTACCCAGAGCTTTATTCATATTATTTATGTCCTGTGCATCCATCAAACAGTCGTTAAAGTGTTGCATTTTGCGTTAGATGTAAGGAAACTTTTATCAATATCATAAGAAAACAATCAGTTGATTTTGAAGTCCGACATTTTGTCTAGTTATAGAATCCTTAAACAAGGCTGGAGGCATGTATAACGATTCCCATGTAAAGTTGTACAACTCTTCTACACTGAACAGCTAATACATTGTTTATTAGTAAGAATTTTCAACTGAGATGTGTATAAACCTTGTATAAAAGTTATATATGGATTATTAGTAAGAGGGTAACAAAATACGCTATCAAAAGAGTACAGGTTTAACAAAACGTAAAATACACTTTAATGATGATTTCGTATAACTACATAAATCATCTCTCCTTGATGTTTCTGGAAGTATATCAATAGTTACACCTTGGACTGTTCTTGAAATATTTTCCTGATGAACCGTGTAAATCACTTTCTCCGCTCATTTTTACCTTAAATTCACATATGAAATTACCACCCAAGATTGCAGAATATATCAACATTGTGTGTTGATTTATCACGTATTTTTTCTTTTCCAAAACCCACATTAATCTTTCTCTTAACATATCGTTTCCATAATATATAAATTTCATTAAACATACTAAATATATAACATATTTTAAAATACACTGAACGTAGATAAAATATTGTAGACAACACGTTACAAAATTAGGTTTAGTAAGCAGATGCTCAAGGGGGCTTTTGTAACTAGTCAAATTAACTATTTTATTATCTTATAGTAAATAAAACTAGTATAATATTTCAGTTAGCGACTAATATTTGCTACATATTTATCACATTTAGTGCCTTGAAGGTCTAATTAACGATGTAAACTTCAGTAATAAAAACACTAATTAATTTCAAGTATTAATTCTGACAGTAAAAATATACATTTCGTTTGAATGCAGTATTTAATGTAATGCGTAATATATTACATACAGTGGCTGTAATTCATTTGAAATCTAGTTTCGCGGTGGAACATTAAAAAGTGAACATGTATCCGTCATTATGACGTATGATCTGTGGATCGCGTGACACAGTGTCAGGGGGATGAGGAAGGCTACACGTGAACAACACACGTGGAGTTTGGTGGCCGCAGGAGACTGTTTTTCCCCCCTTGATAAACATGCCTTTTCACGTGATACCATGATGTATATTTCCCTTGTAAATCATGATACCAATGAAAGATACACAGAATATCATAGCTGTTGAAGGTACATTCTCTTACATTCAACAGTTTGCAAAACAAGCGTTCCTTTGAAATGAATGTAATGATTTCTACATTGTAATGGACCTGTCACAAACACTTTCACATATACTAGACGAATTGCGACATTGTATCGATATTGCAGTCTTGTAATCTTTCTTTCTTTTTTATTTAGCACAATACAGTGTTTCTCTTTCAACCAAAAGTGATTTGTCGCCAGAGATTCCTGTCTAAAGCATCTTCTTCCCTCAAATCTGTAGCTTCCATACTTCTCTTCACTTCATCCATCCATCGTTCTCGAGGCCTGCCTCTTCCACTTCTTCCATTAGCTTTCCAATTAAGGTTCTTCTTTGGTATTCTCGCCTCTTCCATTCTTATGTGCTTCCCATACCATTTCAAAAGTTTTTCTTATATTTTTCCTAATATGTTTTTTCAACTTGCATAATTACCCTTATTGTGCTGTTTCTGACCTTATACCTTCTTGGTATTCTTGTCGATCGCCTTCAAAAATCCATTTCTACTGCTAATAACTTGTTGATTTGTTTTCTACTTACTGTCCAGGCACTCTTGTAATCTAACAATAAGAAAAGGCTTCATAATACTTCCAATTATCAGACTTGAACAATCGGAAAATAGGTTTATGACTATACGTATATATTCATATACACAAACGTTCTTAGGAAAAAAATGTTGGACCAAAGAGAGATGAACAGAAAGACATTAGAGAAAACTATATAACAATGGGCTGCATGATCGTTATGGGAAACCATATAAAATAAGAACAGTTAAATCTCGTAGAATGCGATGGGCAGGACATGTGGTACGAATGGGGAATAAAAGAGGAGTATGAAGCTCATTACAAGAAAATCAGAAGCAAAACGCCTAAAATGATATGGGAGAATAATATTAATCGATATTTGAGGGAAGTAGATTAACAGGGAATGATTGAAAGACGTTAGCTCTGGGTAGGGATAAATGGAGCGCTCATGTTCGCGCGGTCATGAACCTACGTGTCCGATAGTGCCACTAAGATAGTTAGTTATACACACACAATACACACACTCACAAATATACATATATATATATATATATATATATATATATATATGGTCCACCGCTGTGGTCTTGAGGTGCGTGCAGCCTTATCATGCAGCGGATCCGACAGGCTCCTGGGCGAGGGTTTTTCCGGGGTGTTTCCTTACCTGTAAGACAAATGTCAGGAAAATCATCCGGCCATCATTATCATCTTTATCATTATCTTCATCATCCTTCACCGGTGTGGAAAGCAACGGGAATCTACCACACCTATAATTCCCTAGTAAATCTGCTAAGCATAGCATTAAAAGCAATGATTGCAGTGAATGACCTGCCCTCGGGCAGAATTACTATGGATTGATATATGTATATATGTGTCCACCGCAGTGATCTCGAGGTAGCGTGCTGTCTTGTCACGCAGCGGGCCGGGGTTCGATTTCCGGTCGGCACAGGCTCCTGGGTGAGGTATTTTTCGGGGTGTTTCCTCACGTGTAAGACAAATGTCAGGAAGCGTATGGCCCAACGGTCCCCGAAAATCATCAGGTTACCATCATCATCCTTCACCGGTGTGGAAGGTAACGGGAAGCTACCACACCTATAATTCCCTAGTAAAGCTGCAAAGCATTAGCATAAAATTCTATGATTGCAGTGAAAGACCTGCCCTCGGGCAGAATTACTATGGATGTATATATATATATATATATATATTCATATTATGCATAAACATAAATATATAGGTCTATGGCTGACTAAATAACTGGCACTATCAACAAACCCACGGGTTCATGGTCGTGGGTACATAATCTCTCCATACATTCGTATTCTGAATAAAACTTTTCCAATCATACCCTATATAATATACTTCCCTAAAATCATGTTTAATATATTTCTCCCACCTCATTCTTGGATTATATACTCGGCGGTTTCCCTCTGGTTTTCCTACAACGAGCTTCCATACTACTCTTTGATTCCCCATTCGAGCCACATGTCCTCAGATCGCAGTATACGATACTTAACTGTTCTTATTATATCTGGTTTCCTATAAAGATCACGTGTCTCACTGTTATGCAGTCTTCTCTATTCACCTGATTGTTCATCCTTCTTTGATCGTTAAGTTTCTGAGAACTTTACTCTCAAATCCTGGAATATTTTGTCCTCCCTTAAAGTAAGAGTCCATTTTGACATCCATTTAATATAAATGGTTGAATAAGAGAATAACAGTTCGGTATATTTTAACATAGAGAAGAAGGGACGACAAGACATGGAAATAATTTTTTTAATTCTTGCAGAATACTGCAATGCTAAAACTAATATTCTCTCCAATATATTTAACTCAACTCTTTAAGCCACGAATCAATATTTGATTTAGTAGTGCCTACCGTATTAACTAGACACCGTTAATACATGTGAAGAATGATTAAGGATATAATGGATACTCTTAGGTTTGAAACGGTTTGAATGGGGGTCGGCTAGCTCGATGAACGTGAGGTCCTAAATCTAGGGATTTTACCTTAGTCTCGAGGAAGCATGCTACTTTGTCATGCTGCAGGCCTGGTTCAATCCCTGGTTGGGACAAGGAATTTTTTGGGGTTATTCCTCACCTGTAAGGCAAATGTTAGAAACCTTTAAGGTCCAAACGATCCCAGAACATCAACTGGCAATCATTATCATCATTAACATATTCCTTAAGTTTAAGGTTAAAACCTCTCCTGATGCATCTTTACCATTATCATCACGTATCATATATCATCAGGGCAGCGTAACTCCGCCTTCCAGGCGCCCCAACCTCAGAAGTGGGTCACAATAACGCCTTGCTAGGAGATAATACCAGAATGTCAACATGTCAATGTGGTGGCATTAAGTAAAACAAATATATTACAATACTTGATTTATTGAGAACTCGGTATTCGCTTTAATATGCGATTTCTAGTTCCGTAACATACAAAATATGTTTTAATTGTCAGATTGGTAGCTGAAAAATCAATGTAAAACAGCAGCACTGTATATAAGATCTCCTTATGGTATTGCACAACAACTGCCAATAAGAAAATTTAAACAAGACTGTTTCATAGAAAAATAACCTAGACCCAAATGGTTAATCACTCTGTGTAATTAATTATTTAATTGACGGTTTTATTATTAATTTAACACTTCTCATAGAAGGATAAATTATATTTGAAGAGAAAAATTTTCGCCTAGACCGGGACTCGAACCCGGGACCCTTGGCTTTCCGGGCCAAGTGCTCTACCAACTGAGCTACCGAGGCGAGTTACGATCTAGACGCAAATTTTTCTCTTATGTACGTTGTAATTCCCTCGCGCCAAATGCTTGAAACCATAGTTTCTATCTTTGCAAATGGCGGCTTCTTAGTTAAGAAGACATTTATTGGGAATTTAACACTACTTTATAGCCAGTAGGGCTTCTATTGACGATTTTATTATTAATTTAACACTTCTCATAGAAGGATAAATTATATTTGAAGAGAAAAATTTTCGCCTAGACCGGGACTCGACATAAGAGAAAAATTTGCGTCTAGATCATAACTCGCCTCAACTGCATTCAACAATATTAACCTTTTGACCGCCGAGTTTTCCCTTTTGCCAGCTGGGCTGTGGGTGCCAGGTTTTTTTAATTTAATGTACTACGACATACTATTTAATATAAATCTATATAAAGTATAATTAACTGTCTACATGCCATTCA
The DNA here is from genome assembly GCA_030220185.1 of Diploptera punctata. NCBI lineage: Eukaryota > Metazoa > Arthropoda > Insecta > Blattodea > Blaberidae > Diploptera > Diploptera punctata. The sequence continues at coordinate 947,354 of JASPKZ010007395.1, forward strand.
AATAGAATTTAAACTCACTATTATACATTTATTTGAAGGTTAGGGGGTGATACTTCCACTTGTAAAGAGCCCAGGTTCGAATTCGGCACGGTGTCTTTATTGAAATTTGTTATCACTATCACTAAAACATTTATCCTATTGAATAATTTTGATGACATCTCTTAACACTTATAATATTAATTATTGTCGAACATTTTTTTATGGTCCTGGGTTCGATTCCATTCCAGTCAAACAGCTGATTTATGCCACGTGTTTCGTCTGGCACTCACACCCTGTTCATTTAGGTCTACATCACTTGCTTTACTATTTACAGGCTTAGATTGTAATAATATTTTCTTAGAAACAGGACTACTATCACATTCGTCAAACGAAAAACTATTTGATGAACTGTTACTGTCATCTTCTGATAAAACTGACACAATAAACTCGCGTATTCTATTCACGTCAACTTCGAGACATGAATCACTGTGTTTCACAGCACGACCTACCCCTTGGTCAGGTATCTTTTCAACTAAAAATAAAATAAATAAAGAGAAAATCCTGAAATTGCAATATTCCATAGCCAAAAAAAAAGCCCTTGTGACATGAATGTACACCCTCCTTTAGAAAACCCATTTACAACCAGCCCGTACCGTTATTCTGTAAGGGATGTGCAAAGTATTGCTAAGAAAGGATATACAAACAAAGAACGAAAAATAGTTTTAGTTTATTGAAGTAAAAACTTCGGGGAAAAATATTTAAAATAATAAGATTGAAAACCGGAGCTTGTCGGGCGTGGCGTACCGCTGTACACACACTTTCATCGGCCCACGCCGGGCATGGCGTACAAAAGGTTAATAGTTGCGTGTTATTTGATTATTTAATAAACAACTAAATTTAATTTCGAATTCTGATTGCGTCCGACAATCTTTTTGGAACGTAGGAGGGAGTTCTTAGATTAAGCAGCTGAAAACATGACACCTGAATACAAAATTTGGTCATGCAGGAACTGGGTAAACAATCTGAATTCCTCAGGAAGTCGATTTTATGATTCGATTTTGATGGTTTTCGGAATAAATTTTATTTCGTTAATTAAATTGTATCGTGTAGAGTTACAATGCGAGATACAAAAATGTCTGCTGGTAGAGATTGTTTATCCACTGGTTTCTAGTAAATTACCATTTCCAATGGTAGAATTTAGCTGCTGTTACAAAATACCTTTCTAGTTTTATTTGAATGGCATATACTGAGTTTCGTTGCGGGAAATAAAACATTTCGGCCATTAGAGGAAGTTTTCACTTCATGTTAACCTTCACCCCTAAATTGCCCGAATTGATTGGTTAACTAATTGGCCTTTACTTTTTTTAATTGATTATTAGTATGCCGGATTTTATTTTAAAAATATTGATCCGCTAGAGCGTTTTCTCCTTGGTTTTCTCCATGACCCTCTTTCATTCCTCATTCGTGCTGTATGTCCTGCCATTTCATTTAACGAGGTTTAACTGTCCTTATTATATCTGGTTCCCCATAATGATCGTATAGCTCAATGTTTTCTCCATTCACCCGTGTTTGTCTCTCATTGGTCCAATATTTTCTTAAGAACTTTATTATCAAATACTCATAACCTTACCTCCTTCCATAAATTATATTTGGAAAGAAAAATATACGCCTAGACCGGGGTTTGAACCCAGGACCTTTGACTCTCTAGGTCAATGCTCTTCCATCTGAGCTACCTAGACCTCCAATCTAAACGCATATTTTTCTCTTATACATAGTTAATTCCCTAACCCTAAATACTACGAGCCGTTGCTACGGTTTTTTTCCAAAGGGCGGCTTCTTTTTAAGAAGAATTTTTATTGGGAATTTAAACAATACTTATAAAGCCAGTAGTGCTTCTTTCAATGTTAATATTATTCGTTTTTAAACATCTTAATGATGGATAAATTATATTTGAAAAGAAAAATATACGCCTAGACCGGGGTTTGAACCCAGGACCTTTGACACTCTATGTCAATGCTATATGTATAAGAGAAAAATACGTGTTTAGATTGGTGGCCTAGGTAGCTCAGATGGAAGAGCATTGACATAGAGAGTCAAATGTCCTGGGTTCAAACCCCGGTCTAGGCGTATATTTTTCGTTTCAAATATAATTTGTAAGATGTTTAAAAACGAATAATATTAACATCCTTCCATAAAGTAAGAGTCCCGATTTTGCTTCCATATAACTGCAAAAATAACCCCGTTAAATATTTTTTAGTTTAACATTTCTGAGAGAAGTCGGGACGACCAAAAATCTTGTAATACATAAAAAATGGGTTTTGAGAATTGAAACTATATTTTAATTTCTTTCTTCACCTCGTTTCAATTTGTAATAATTGAATAGTTGTCCCGAAAACAGATCTAAGTCATTAACCGCCACTGATGACTTGACTAACTTCTTCCGTAATTTTGTTACATAGGTAAGTATTCGCTTGAGTGCCAACTTTTAAAAATAAATAAAAAAAGGTCTGGAAGACAGGGCACGATGCTATGATGTTCTCCGGATAGATCACTAATCCACTGAAAACTCAACTTTCGAATTTTTGCGAATTAGATCTCTTTTTGGGGCATCTATTCAGTTGTTCCTAGGTCTATGACCTAAATAATTTTCATGTTCTTTTTTCGGTGTTTTCTGAATACGGTCGACGATATGTATTTTTTTGAAAAATATTTTCGTGATAACAGCTATAAAAGCTTAAATAAATCCTTTGGAATTTGCTAAAACAGGTAATGTGGAGGACGGACAAATTTGACCATTTTTAAGATCGTAGCAACCAAGTAAATATTAGGAAGGTTATAATTATGTAGCTATTGCGATAATAATAGTTTTCTTCAAAACCCCAGGTTGTCATTTCGACATTTCTGGTGTTCTCTCCTGGCATTGGCTTAATTGTAAACCACTTCTGAAGTATGGGCACCAAGAAGGCGGAGTTACGATGCCCCGATGATATGATGCGTGATAAATTATAATGAAGCACCAGGAGAGTCCTTAACCTAAACTTAACCTATATTCCAGACCATTGGGTAATCACAGGAAATCACTTGGGCAATCGCCTTTAAGAAAAAATTCTTAAGGTTTGACCGAGAAACGAACCCAGGACCTCATGAACAGTAGTCAGAAACGCTGATCACTAGCCCATGAGGCTGGCCGTGCGATAATAATAGTAAATGTAAACAATAACATTATATACGTTTTATAATGATAAGATAATGATTGTGCGTTTTAAAATATCAAGAAGTCATGTGAAAGTTATAGTAGTTTATTGTCCAGAAGAGAAAAAGCGATGATATTGAGATATTTTAATAAATATTAGAAAATGTGATAAATAAAGTGAAAAAGAGATATGTACTATTTGTTTATGTGGGGGATTGGAATGCGCGTATAGGCGAAGTGATAATTAAAGATGTAATGGATATATATCAAAAGTACTACAAGAATAGACTAATAGCTCTAGAAATGGATTATTTACGAAGAAGTGCCAGAAAGTCTAAATTAGAACGTGTCACAAATAAGGAAATTAGAAACATAATGGAAGCAGAAGAAAGCATAATTGAAAGAATTGAGGAAAAGGAATTAAAGTGGTTAGGACATGTTTTAAGAATGGAAGATGAGCGATGGCCTAAGCAACTATATGAATGGCATCCTAACAGAAAGAAGAAAAGAGGAAGACCAAGGTTAACATGGAAGGAAAACATGAAGACAGTAATGCAAGCTAGAGGGCTAAGCATCGAAGATGCCCAAGACCGTAGGCTTTGGAGGTTTGGCACGGGAAGACGGCAGCAGCTGTAAAAAACCCGTAGATAGATAGATGGATATATATATATATATATATATATATATATATATATATATATATATATAGATAAGAAATAAGTAATTCAAATTGACAAATACTACTACAATTTTGTACATATAATAAAGAATATTTTTATAGGAAAAAATATATATCTAAGTTTACCTAGAGTAATAGAATAATCAATTACATACCATGCCATTATAATCAAAAGACAGCGTTATTGGCGAAAGATTTTTTTTTATATACAGAATTTTAATGTATACACATCTTTCTGTGCCTGAAGTCTTATTTTTCTTCTGCAGTCGTCTCTCTCCACCCAATACATGTCCTCCAGTCCCCTTGCTCTCATTCCAGTTCTTATTTCCTGCATCCATGAGTTTCGAGGCCTTCCTCTCCTCCTTCTTCCAGGTGGATACCATTCCAATGTTTTCCTGTGTAATCTTTCTTCTTGCATTCGTCGTACGTGCCCATACCAATTTAATTGCTTATCCTGTATATAATCTACTATTGAATAACCAAGATTCATTTTTTCTCTTATGACAGCATTTCTTACTTTGCCTAATTTTGAACATCTTGCTGCTCTCCTCAAGAAATCCATTTCCATCGACATAAGTTTTTGTTCTAAGTTTTTGTTGAATTTCCGTCCTTCAGCTCTTTATGTGACCGTACTTCTCACTGTTGAATTATATATTTGTAACTTATTTTTCCTGGTTATTTGTTTGCTCCATAAGACTCCATTCATCATTGCTGTTATTGCTCTACCTTTATTTATTCTGTTCTTAATATCACTTTCTTGTCTATCCTCTTCATTTAATTTTACTCCCAGATACTCAAATTCTTCACATCCTCTAATATACCCCTTTTCATCTTCTAATATCAAATCTTCGGTTTCGGCTCCAGATCCTATATAAAATGTTTTCTCTAAATTTATTTTCAAACCCCAGTTATCGTATTCGTCCAATAATTTACTGAACATAAACTCCATGTCTTCATAATCTTGAGCAATTATTATCTAGTCATCCGCAAATAACAGTGTATATATTGTATCTGTTGATCCATCTCCAATTGGTGTAAGATATAAGAGTATATAGAGAATGTGACATAAACACAGGATGCCGAGAATGTACCTACTATTGCATATATAAATCGTTGCGAGGGTCGAGGGTGGCAGTCGTACAATAACTGTGGAGATATCAAGAGTGAAGGCAAGAAACTATGTTAAGGTCGGTTTATAATCTATGTCTTATTGTACGTTTTGTCGATCATGCAAAACGGAATACGAAACGTACGTTTTGTCCAGTGTTTGCACAGTAACGTTTTCCCTTGCATTTTAGACCTCAGTTCCAATCCAGACTCGAGTTGTAGTGTATTGTCAGTGATTTTTTTCTTATTAAATGGGAGAAAGACATCATTCATTTAATTATGAAGGAAGTCCAGTTTCTTTCTTTTATTTTTTCCCTCATAAGGATCCAACAACTGGAAGGAAATGTGATGAAGAGGAAAAAGACAAGATGATCAAGGGAGTGGCTTCTGAAAAGAAATCAGTATTCCTATGTCCTGTTACTGAAAGAACTGAGGGGCGAACCAGATGACTGGCGCAAGTATTTGCGAATTGACACCTCTACCTACAGTCAATTTCTGCTGTTGGTAACACCATACATACAGAAACAAGACACCTGCATGAGAAAAGCCATTTAACGGAATACAAAACGTACGTTTTGTCGCAAAATGACGCTTCTCCCGTCAGTTCTTCAATACGACCTTGGATTTCATTCCCACTCAACAAGACGTACGTTTTGCTGTTTACATGTCACATTTTATCGGATAGGATTTGTCCTGTTCTATAACCCGTGCAGTAAGACGAAGCGTGTAAACCGGCCTTAATACGGATATTTCAGCGAATATACATGACTATGATATAGGCTATGTAAATTGTGAAACAAGTTATTTGTGAAAAGCAAGTGAAAATTATTGAAGCAGATAAAGTATATTTAGAAATTTTCTGTTGAATATCCATTTTGTTTATTCCAAGAAAGTCCATCTGAAAATGTCGCGGTGAAGACGGCAATAATATGAAGAACATACTGAGAATATGATTCAATTCAGTAATTTAATGTTTCCTTTAATTACGTCACCATCCCTTTTTATTAATTTATTCTAGAAGACTGCTCAGTACGATTACGCTGGAAAATGTGACTTATGTTCTCAAGGTAGCTAATTTATATTTAGTTATTGTATCCTCTCCCACATTTTAGCCTAATGACAGGGAAAGTACCTTGATTGGCATTATAGTGCTCTATAGTGAGCACACGTTAACTGAAACCGGAGTATGCATGCGATGTGACGGCGCAAGACAGCAATGCAACCTAATGCGCAGCTGCGGTGCATACGAAAGTGAACAGAATAAAGGTGCAATGATTATGTGTGTAGTATACCTCATTTCCCAACCAATAATGTTACTAATGACAGTACAATGTATTAGTATTTTGTTTAATCCCCTGATAAGTTATTAGATCAACCTGTGACGTGTGCCTATGACGTTACACTGAGTACTGATTATTATGAGAATACAATTTAAGTGTTCTGCTGTATATATTATTAATTTTACTTATCATTAATTAATTATAATAGAAATTAACATTATGAGGTTCATCTTAATAACAAGATTAATGTGGAGCATATTTCCTCGTAAATATTTGTGTTAAATTTCGTATGTTTATCGTAGTCTCGTCGTCTGCGATGGTCAGGACGTGTAGCACGAATGGGGAATAAAAGAGTTATATGGAAGCTTCTTGTAGGAAAACTAGAAGTAAAATGCCCACTTGGTAAACCAAGAATAAAATGGGAGAATAACATTAGCCACGATTTGAGGGATGTAGATTATAAAGGGGATGATTGAAAAACATTAGCTCAGGTTAGAGCCAGTGAGTTAGTTATTTAGTTTGACGCGTTTATATATGATGTCTATACTATCGTCACCTTTTACAGACTGTTACATTTTATATTGTCGGCCCTTTATGTTAAATCCTACCCCATCTTTTGGTTGGCAAAAGAACTTGTGAATCATATATTTTCCCCGGGAATTTCAAAAATCATTAAAGCAGTTAAAAACACCAAAGAGTTAATAGTCTGGGAGAAGACCTACGTCCAGAAGAATAAAAACTTTATGCATTTTGAAATTTTAGTGTGGGAGTCGACATCCATATCCGATAATATATAATTGGACAGTCTGGAAAAGCTGACGATGGTATGGACAGCATATCGAAACATGTCAAATGAACACAAATATTTATGAGGTAACATGTACCAGATTCACCTTATTTATTAATTATCATTAATCGTTGATCTTAACAGTTGGTCTTCTTTTTTAATCTAACACGTTGAAAGTAAAATGAACACATGTTCAAGAAAGCCATGAGAATTTGATAAACAATTATTTTTCCCCAGTTTACATGAGAGAAAATTCTCGTTTCCTCACAATACATTCACTGTTAGTTGCTTCAAACTTCAATTTCCTGGCACAAAAGTACAAGTTGACACTTCAGTTCTTTCTCAAGACATCGCTTTTCTAAATATTTAACGCGCTTCAATCTTACCTCCTCGTAGTGTCTCTTAAGCCATCCCTTGTCCTCTTTCTCTTCTCTGCCAAACCTCTCAACTTCAAGACTAACTTTTTTTGATAGTCCCTGTTAAACAACTACTTCCATGAATAATCCTGAATTCTTAATGTTATCCGAAGGGTGGAAATGTTGAGCTTTTTATTATGCATTTCACATGGGATTCAGGAACAGAAGGGATGTTTCATTTTTATTTCATAAGTATCGATTTGTTATTAAGTCCTCTAGTTGGTTGTAAAAAATGCCGTATATTTCCTGGAATGGGGGAAAACATTGACACCAAGATACTGAGATAGTTGGAGATGTGGGAGATATTTAAGTGAAAGTTAGCAGGTGACTTCAATATTAACACTGTAGTTCGAATTATTTATTTATAAAGGGTGGTATAGCAGTCATTTTAGTAATAAGTACACACATTAAAACGAGAATACCCAAATATAAAATTTATTTTTAGGACAATATGGTGTTTATTAAAGAAGATAAAAATACTGTACACTCAACGACATTTAAATTGATTTAATGTAGCATGACAGTAGTGAATGAATGGGGAAACCTCATTACTGTGAGATATATGATCTTTATGTGAAATGATATGTGATAAGAACTGTAAAGTTCGTAAACTAAGATGGGTAGGACATGTGGTATGTTTGGAGAATGAAAGAGTGACATGGATACTTGTAGGAAAACCAGAAAGAAAGTGACTATTAGGTAGGCCATTAATGAGGTAGTACAATAATATTAACCATGATATCAGGGAAATGAAAAACACAGAAATTTTTTGGAAAGTATTAGATAAAGATAGGGATGTATGTACATCAAATTTTAATAGTGCACTTGGGATTGTAAGTTACTTATCATCACTGTATATTTATGTTTTTATTTGTAAATTTGTTTTACTTTATAAAATGACAGTAGCAGGTAAAATTATGAGGTTCTTCTCAATAAAAAAGGTGAGTCTATTTTCATCTTACCTTAGTTATACTGTGAACTACTAATATGTCAGATGAAAACAGATTCACCCTAATTATTTTGTTCTCTTGGAACCCAATGAAAACATAAGTAACACTGTAATTCTCAAAATTTTCCTTTAATTCCCAAATGCCTTTTTATTCTTTATTTAAACTGGAATAATACAAAGAAACTCACTGACAAGGTATGTGGCGTATATCTTCCAAGATAATACATAAGGATTGGATGAATCTGGGCGGAACATTGGGAATAGAAGAGTAGGCGTTTGTTAATTTGGAGCATTCTTATCAGTCGATAGGCTTCCGAGAGTGTTCTTACCAGATGCTTTTGGATTGGAAAGCACGCAAGCCTCGGATATGTACATTTGGAGAACTGTACAAGGCTCTGCTAATAGAAAATATGGGAGCTGAAGCTAAGCACATGGTTAAGAAAATCAGTCATGAAGACAATAGGGACCAGGAATCATCATGACTGTAAGTTTACACTTTACTTGATTATTTTTAAGAAAGTTGTTTTATAATTATGATCCATCCAGATATTCATTCTTAAGTAAGAAGTTAAGAATATGCAGGATATTCAAAACCTGTGCGACAAAGTACAAAGATAGATTAGATCTCACAATAACGGTAATTTTTTGTCTATCAATCTCAGTTCTCTGACACTTGGTTCAGTAGTCGCACACCCCTATAATTTGGAGGTACTTCAACGCCAGGTCATGTCAGTCTTAGGATCTTTAAGTGCAACCATATATGTGTATCTATTTTGTATTGTAATATGTGTTTTAACAAGGTGAATGTGATATGGCCACATGGTATTTGGATACTATTTGGACCTTAATGTTACCATAATTTATCTAGGATGCATTATGATGATAGTTTCTTGTCATTTGTCTTACAGGAGGAATTCTGAAGAAATCTCACGTAGGAAACTTGTCTTGACCAAGGATCGAACCTGCATCTACTGCATCCGAGTTAATGACATTACCCCTAAACCATTCATGCTGCCATGTTTAAATTAGGCCGTGTATCCTCTCCTTCTGAACAAGTGGTTATTAATAATGAAGAATATGTCCTTGTGAGATGAAGAAAAATGTGGTTCCAGCATGATGGGGCCCTTCTGCATTCATCCTGGAAAGAACACATCTCAGTAAGATAGGGAGAGTAGGACCTGTGGCGTGTTCATCTCTTGTTTCTCTGCGGATATGTGAAGAATATCGTGTATACACGCGAACTGTATGAACGTTGCTCCTTCTTAATGCTTTCATGAGATAGAGAGAGAGAGAGAAGAGAGAGAGAGAGAGAGAGAGAGAGAGAGTGCTTTCTTGTGCTGTTGCATTTTATGTACAGTGCAAAGTTCTATCCCACACGGTGCACTTATGTATGAGTTTGAGTTATGGAAACACTGTTATACTTAGTACATGTAAAATGCTCCAACTAATAGAGTTCCTTAAGAAAGGTCTACCAAAAGTGTGAGCGATACCATTACAAACGATGCAGAATATGGACAAGATCACTGAACGAACTCATAAAAGACAAATCATAAACTTATAACTTAATGCTCTTTCGAGTGCCTCTTACCAACTTATATATTAAGAAAGGTCTGATACACTTTATACACCATTTCTCATTCTCACTCACCCCAAATCGGCTCTTTGACTTTACACTTTACATGGAATTATGCCGACAAAATATTTTGAAAAGCAAAGGAAATATTAAATAAAACCACAGCATGACCAGACACTTCATTGCACAAATGTTAGACAACATCTGATTCTTATTGACTAACGAAGACGACAACATATTCTTTTACTTTGTACATTCACCTTTCGTGCTAATTACCTACATTCATATAGCTTGGATACACTAGGGATGAATTCGTTATGTATACACACTATCTTTAACCACTTTCATCAGTAGTAGTTGGAAGGTCAATGGTAACTCAGTTGAGGCCAAGGTATACTCTTTGAACACCTCTAAAATATTTTCACTTCTCAGAGCATTATGTAATATAATCTAATGGATTAGGTCATAAAATACAAGGATCTGAGTGGACAATCATTCAAATTAAGAAATAAACATGGCTCAACAGACCTAGAAGACCCTTGCTCTGCCAATCCAACTGCTGGTCTCATTTATTCATGTGTCAATCACAGGCATTAATGGCCATGTAGGCAGTATATGGGTTACAATAAGTTAGCATGTCGTGTCTCTTAGGTGTTACAGCTACTTTCTCTACCTGGAGCCAATACATATTATAGCTACACAAATCATTTACAAACTAAGTGGGCACCAGTCCCATGCCCTGTCTGAAAATACATGGGAAAATTCCCCACCTCATCTGAACTACACCTAACGTATGTCCTTTAAATCTGAACCAGAATATAATTCCGTACACTGTTTTGGCAAGGAGTGGGATTATAAAATGGCTTCGACGTGAATATGATACACAAAAAATTGATAAGTCCAAAAAACTAAAATAGATAAATGAAAATATTCTTCGGAAAAAAATTTTGGATTTAGACCGGATTTTTTACATTATAAATCCCGTACACACCCTCTAGATAGGATTTTTTCAGTTTTTGAAATTTCGAATATTTTGACTTTTTGGATGAAAAAAAAAAGACTGTAGCGTTGGAAAACTCAAGTTTGAGATTCTGGATTTAGACCGGATTTTTGTATTAAAAATTTCGGACACACCCTCTAGATAATATTTTTGCAGTTTTCGAAATTTTGAAATTTGTTGGAAAAACACCGAGACTATTGCCTTGGAAAACTGAATTTTGATATTTTGGATTTAGACCGGATTTTTTGCATTATAAATCCCGGACACACCCTCTAGATAGGATTTTTGCAGTTTTTGAAATTTCGAAAATTTTTACATTTTTTGGAAAACACAATTTTGAAATTTTGGACTCAGACCGGATTTTTTGTATTATAAATCCCGGACACACTCTGTAGATAGGATTTTTACAGTTTTTGAAATTTCGACAATTTTGACATTTTTTGGATAAACACCAAGACTATAGCCTTGGAAAACTCAATTTTGAAAGTTTGGATTTAGACAGGATTTTCTGCATTATAAATCCCAGAACGCCCTCTAGATCGGAATTTTGCACTTTCATATATTTCGAAAATTTTGACGTTTGTTTTTGGAAAAACAGCAAGACTATAACCTCGAAAAACTCAATTTAGAAATTTTGGATTTAGAACTGATTTTTTGCATTATAAATCCCGGACACACCCTCAAGATAGGATTTTTGCAGTTCTTGAAATTTCGAAAATTTTGACAATTTAAAAAAAAAGACAGCCTATAGCCTTGGAAAACTCAAATTTTAATTTTTGGATTTAGACCGGATTTTTTGTGTTATAAATATCGGACACACCCGCTAGAAAGGTTTTTGCAGTTTTTGAAATTTCGAAAATTTTGATCTTTTTTGGAAAAACACCTAGACTATACCCTTGAAAAACTCAATTTTGAAAAGTTGGATTTAGGCCGGATTTTTTGCTTTATGAATACCGGACACACCCACTAGATAAGATTTTTGCAGTTTACGAAATTTCGAAAAAAAAATTGACAGTTTTTGGAAAAGAACAGACTATAGCCTTGGAAATCTCAATTTTGAAATTTTCGATATAGACCGGATTTTTTTGCATTATAAGTCCCAGATAAACCCTCATGTTAGGATTTTGCAGTTTTTGAAATTTCGAAAATTTTTACTTTTTTGGAAAAACACCGAGACTAGAGCCTTGGAAAACACAATTTTGAAATTTAGATTTAGACCGGATTTTTTCCATTAAAAATCCCGGAGGTACCCTCTAGATAGGATTTTTGCATTTTTTGAAATTTCGAAAATTTTGACATTTGGAAAATTCAATTTTGAAATTTTGGATTTAGACCGGATTTTTTGCATTATAAATCCTGGAAACAACCTCTAGATAGGATTTTTGCAGTTTTTCAAATTTCGAACATTTCGACATTTTTTGGAAAAACACCAACCCAATAGCCTTGAAAAACTCAACTTTGAAATTTTGGATTTAGACCTGATTTTTTTGGATTACAAATCCCGGGCACACACTCTGGATAGGATTTTTGCGGTTTCTGAAATTTCGAAATTTTTGACAATTTTTGGAAAAACACCATGACTATAACCTTCGAAAACTCAATTTTAAAATGTTGGATTTAGACTGTATTTTCTTTATTTTAAATCCCGCACACACCCTCTAGATAGGATTTTTGCATGTTTTCATATTTCGGAAATTTTGACGTTTTTTAGAAAAACAGCAAGACTATAGCCTTGAAAAACTCAATTTTGAAATTTTGGATTTTGGCCGGGATTTCTGCATTATACATCCCGGACACACCCCCTAAGATAGGACTTTTGCACTTTTTGAAATTTTGAAAATGTTGACATCTTTTGGAAAAAACGTAGTCTATAGCCTTGGAAAACTCAATTTTGAAATTTTGGATTTAGACCGGATTTTTTGCATAATAAATCCCGGATGCACCCTCTAGAAAGATTTTGCAGTTTTTGAAATTTCGAAAATATTGACTTTTTTGCAAAAACACCAAGACTAAAGCCTTGGATAACTCAATTTTAAAATTTTGGATTTAGACCGGATGTTTTGCATCATAAATCCCGGACACATCCTCTAGATGGGATTTTTGCAGTTTTTGAAATTTCGAAACTTTTTATATTTTTTGGAAAAACACCAAGACAGTAACCTTGGAAAACTCAAGTTTGATATTTTGGATTTAGACCGGATTTTTTGCATTATAAATCCCGGACACAGCCTCTAGATAGGAATTTTGCAGTTTATGAAATTTTGAAAATTTTGAAATTTTTTGTAATAAAACAGACTGTAGCCTAAAGAAAACTATTTTGAAATGTTGGAATTAGACCGGATTTCTTGCATTATAAATTCGGACACACCCTCCAGATAAGATTCTTGCAGTTTTTGAAATTTCGAAAATTTTGACTTTTTTTTGGAAAAACACAGAGACTGTAGCCTTGGAAAACTAAATTTTGAAATTTTGGATTTAGACAGGATGTTTGAATTATAAATCCTGGACACACACTCTAGGTAGGATTTTTGCAGTTTTTGAAATTTCGAACATTGTGACATTTTCTGGAAAACACCAACACAATAGCCTTGAAAGTCACAACTTTTAAATATTGGATTTATACCTGATTTTTTGCATTACAAATCCCGGATGCACCCTCTAGATAGGATTTTTACAGTTTTTGAAATTTCGAAATTTTTGACATATTTTGGAAAAACACAAAGACTTGGAAAACTCAACTTTGAAATTTTGGATTTAGACAGGATTTTCTGCATTATAAATCGCGGACACACCCTCTAGATAGGAATTTTGCATTTTTTTGATATTTCGAAGATTTTTACTTTTTTTTTTTTGGAAAAACAGCAAGACTAAAGCCTTGAAAAACTCAATTCTGAAATTTAGGATTTAGAACGGATTTTTTCCATTATAAATCCCGGAGATACCATCTGGATAGGATTTTTGCACTTTTTGAAATTTCGAAAATTTTTGACATTTGGAAAACTCAATTTTGAAATTTTGGATTTATACTGGAATTTTTGTATTATAAATCCTGGACACCCCTCTAGATAGGATTTTTCCAGTTTTTGAAATTTCGAAAATGTTCACTTTTTTAAAAAAAAAAAAGCTTGGAAAACTTGAGGCGCGACGTTCACTTAGCCTCCTCCCTAAATTAGCAACCCATCATTAATAGTCGGGTGAGGGAAAATAAATTTATAAATAACTAATTGAATAAATCATTATTTATATTTTAAACAAATCAGAAAAATACATAGAATATAATTATAAAGTTATTATTTTTTTGAATTAGATAATTCCTTGAAATGAATATGAAATAGGAACGATCATTTATGACTGATATAGGGAAAGGCTGATTGATGTCTGTAACGCACTCTATTGTATGTTGATGTGCTCGAGACATTCGTTGAACAAGATAAAGATCAAAAGAATAATTTTCAGTACAGAGGATTAAACGCCTGTTAGAACTGACAACGTACACGGGACAGCTAAATTCAATAAAAAAAAATATTGCTGAAATTTTGAGTAATCGAGTAAACGGGTATTTTGACATAAGATGATTCAAACTAATTAAAGGTGAACGAAGCCACCAGAACAGTCTAGAAAATACTAGAAACTTTTTACAAAATTAGTCGGGATTCCCGGGCTACTTGTGTAAACTTATGTCCCAATTTTAGCCAACCTCAAAAGTAGGAGTGTCCTCAAACATTTGGTGACGTCACAACGAACCAAAGTGTCCAGAACCCTACCACCCGAAATTATAAATGCACCAATTGGTTTAATATATTTTATTTTAAGGTGTGCGTTATCATATGATCGCAAATTATATTGAGTGGGAGTAAGTGTTAACCTCATAACAAAATTTACAGACAAAAATTCACTTCGTGCTTCTCTTCTCGTGGTGCCGCTGGCACGAGTAAAACTTCTCTTCTCGTGGTGCCACTGGCACGAGTAAAACTTAACATATTCATCGTGCTAATGCGAGCACATATATTTGTAGTCTATCGACCATCAGAAATATAAAATAGGCGCGGTGTAATTAAGAATTCAACCGTCTACTCAACTTAAAGTGTAGTCATATGATAGCGCCAATCGTACATACCTTGATTTGTTTTATTGTGTGTGCAACGAAAATAAAGTTATTATTGCATCTACAACGTCTTTTCTCAACGAGATAGAATCTTATCCGCACAATCCTTGCGTATTCCAGGAGCAAGAGCATATCATCCTACCGCAACCCACTGAGCTACTCGAGGTCCTCGATTAGAAGAGGAATCCTTTCTCATCCTGAAGCCCACAACATCCCATCTACCATATATAATTTTGTTCCAAACTCAAGTTTGAGATTTTAGATTAAGACCAGATTTTCTGTATTATAAATCCCGGACATACCTCTAGATAGGATTTTTGCACTTTTTGAAATTTCGAGAATTTTGACATTTTTTGCAAAAACACCAGGACTACAGCCATGGAAAACAAAATTTTTAAATATTGGATTTCGACAGGATTTTTTGCATTATAAATCCTGGAGACAACCTGTAGATAGGATTTTTGCAGCTTTTGAAATTTCTAAAATTTTGACATATTTTGGAAAAACACAAAGGCTATAGCTTGGGAAAACTTAAATTTGAAATTTTGATATATACCGGAATTTCTGAATTATAAATCCCGGACACAAACTCTAGATAGGATTAATGCAGTTTTTAAAAAAATTGAAAATTTTGACATCTTTTGAAAAAACACCAGGACTATAGCCATGGAAAACAAAATTTTGAAATTTGGGATTTAACTGGATTTTTTGCATTACAAGTCCCGGACACACCCTCTAGTTAGAAATTTTGTAGATTTTGAAATTTCGAAAATTTTGACATTTTTTGGAAAAACACCAGGACTACAGCCATGGATAACTCAATTTTGAAATTTTGGATTTAAACCAGATTCTTTGCATCATAAATCCCGGACACATCCTCTAGATAGGATATTTGCAGTTTTTGAAACTTCGAAAATTTTGACTTTTTTTTGAAAAACACCAAGACTGTAGCCTTGGAAAATTCAAATTTGAAATTTTGCAATATACCGGATTGTTTGCATTATAATTCCCGGACACACCCTTCAGACAGGATTTTTGCAGTTTTTGAAATATCGAATATTTTGACATTATTTGTAAATACACCTACACTATATATTTGGATAACTAAAATTTCAAATTTTGGATTTAGTCCGGATTTTTTGCTTTATAAAACATGGACACTCCCACTAGGGAGGATTCTTGCAGATTTTCAAATTTCGAAACTTTTGACATTTTTTGGAAAAACACCAAGACAGTAGCCTTGGAAAACTCAAGATTGAGATTTTGGATTTAGACCGGATTTTTTTAATTATAAATCCCGGACACACGCTCTAGATAGGATTTTTGCAGTTTATGAAATTTCGAAAATTTTGAAAATTTTTGTAATAAAACATACTATAGCCTAAGAAAACTCAATTTTGAAATTTTGGATTTAGACCGGATTTCTTGCATTATAAATCCGGACACACACTCTGGATAGGATATTTGCATTTTTTGAAATTGCGGAAATTTTGACTTTTTTTTGGAAAAACACCGATGCTATGGCCTTGGAAAACAAAATTTTGAAATTTTGGATTTCGACCGGATTTTTTGCATCATAATTCCCAGACACAACATCTAGATAGGATTTTTGCATGTTTTGAAATTTCGAATATGTTGACATTTTTTGGAAAAAAAACACCAAGAAAAAAACACCTTGAAAAACTCAACTTTTGAAATTATGGATTTATATCTGATTTTTTGCATTATAAATCCCGTACACACCCTCTAGATAGGATTTTTGCAGTTTTTGAAATTTCGAAAATGTTGACGTCGTTTGGAAAAAATATACCTTCAAAAACTCAATATTGAAATTTTGTATTTATACCGGATTTTTTGCATTATAAACCCCGCATGCAACCCTAAGATAGGATTTTTGCAGTTTTTGAAATTTGGAACATTTTGACAATTTTTTAAAAAAAAGCAGACTATACCTTCGGAAAACTCAACTTTGAAATTTTAGATTTAGATCGGAATTTTCTGCATAATAATTCCCGGACGCGCCTTCAAGAAAGTTTTTGCAAATTTTGAAACTTCGAAAATTTTGATTTTTTTTTGGAACAACAGTAAGTGTATAGCCTTGAGAAACTAAGGTTTGAGATTATGGATTTAGACCGGATTTTTTGCATTATTAATCCTGGACACACCCTCTAGATAGGATTTTTGCAGTTTTTGAAATTTCGAAAAGTTCACATTTTCTCAAAAAGCAAGAATATAGCCTTGGAAAACACAATTTAGAATTTTTGTATTTTGACTGCATTTTTGGCATTATACATCCCGGACACACACTCTAGATAGGATTTTTGCACTTTTTGAAATTTCGAAAATTTTGGCGTTTTTCTTGGAAAACACAATTTTGAAATTTTGTATTTAGACCCTATATTTTGTATTATAAATCCCGGAAACACCCTCTAGATAGGATGTTTGCAGTTTTTGAAATTTCGAATATTTTGACATGTTTTGAAACATTTGTGTAGCATTGGAAAACACAATTTCGAAATTTAGTATTTAGACCGAATTTTTTGCATTATAAATCCCGGATGCACCCTCTAGATAGAATTTTTTCGGTTTTTGTAATTTCGAAAAGTTTGACTTTATCTGAAAAAACAAGACTATAGCCTTGGAAAACACAATTTCGAAATTTTGTATTTAAACCGGATGTTTTGCATTATAAATCCCTGACACACCCTCTAGATAGGATTTTTGAATTTCTTGAAATTTGCAAAATTTAGACTTCTTTGGAAAAACACCAAGGCTTTAGTCGCTGAAAACGCAATTTTTAAATTTTGTATTAGACCGGATTTTTTGCATTATAAATACCGGCCACACCCTCTAGACAGGATTTTTGCAATTTTTGAAATTTCGGAAATTTCGACTCGGAGACCACAATTTCGAAATTTCGTATTTAGACCGGATTTTTTGCATTATAAATCCTGGACACAGCCCCTAGATAGGATTTTTGCAGTTTTTGAAATTTCGAAAAGTTTTTCATTTTTTGGAAAAACACCAAGACTATAGCCTTGGAAAACAAAAGTTTTAAATTTAGACGGATCTTTTTGCATTATCTATCCCGGACACAGCCTCCAGATAGAATTTTTCGGTTTTTTTATATATATCGAAAATTTTGACGTTCTTAAGAAAACCAAAACTATAGCCTTGGAAAACACAATTTTGTATTTATACCGGATTTTTTGCATTATAAATCCCGGACACACCCTATTTATAGGATTTTTGCAGTTTTTGAGATTTCGAATATTTTGACTTTTTTAAAAAAACAAGACTATAGCCATGGAAAACACAACTTCGAAATTTTTTGTTTAGACCGGATTTTTTGCATTATAAATCCCGGACACATCCTTTACCTAGGATTCTTGCAGTTTTTGAAATTTCGAAAATTATGACATTTTTTGGAGAAACACCAAGTCTATACTCTTGGAAAACGCAATTTCGAAATTTTGTGTTTGGACCGGATTTTTTGCATTATAAATCCCGGCACAGCCTCTAGACAGGATTTTTGCATTTTTTTAAATTTCTAGAATTTGACATATTTTGGAAAAAAAAAAAAAACCCACAGGACTAGAGCCTTGAAAACGGAATTTTGAAAATTTTGTATTAGTCCGTACTTTTTGCCATTAAAGTTCCCGGTCACAGCGCCTCTAGATAGGATTCCGGTTATTTGTATGTAGAATGGGACTTTTTGCATTATAAATCCCGGACACAAACTCTATATACGGATTTTTGTCTTTTTGAAATTCGAAAATTTTCACAATTTTTC